>SHCU01000268.1:117847-144243 GCA_004307685.1 Ceratina australensis | reverse complement strand
AGAAGGAAGAATCACTTTCACAGGTCATTCTTCTGTTCATTTTCTTTTTCATTCCTATTTTTAACGGGAGAAAAGCACTTTGAAAAAACGAAGACACAAAGGAACTACTGTTACAGCTTTCGGTTATCGGGGCTTTACAAATACGTTGCCAATGCTTTTCGACTTTTCATCGATCGGCCGTACCCACCGCGTTAGACATTCGGTTGACAAAGGCTAGCAAAAATTGCAGTTTGATGAATGCCTCGAGGGGGGTTCTCCTACCTTTCCGCGGCCGATTCGTTGTAGGTATAGCAGCCGAGCCAGCAGCAGCCGCCGACTACAATGGCCCCCGTTGTGCCAAAAAATTACACGGTCATCTCGGTTTCACTTAATCCTATACGGCGCCGGCCCCGTAGCTCTCGGTGTCGCGGCACCGTCAATTTCCTGTCGACGACCCTTAAAGCCTGTTTCCACCTAGCCGCGAGTTTCCAGTATTCTATTATAACAACGGCCTACCAGATGTCACGGTGCATCCGGAGGAGTGACATCGTGACCAAAGTCGTTAGCGTGTGTGAGATACATCTGCCGGTGAAGTCGTATCGTACCTACCCTTCGGTTGTTGCCTCTCATCGGTTTTCCTTTCCACACTTCATTGTCCCCGGTTGTATTTCACCTCTCCTTTATTTGTCGTTCAACTCTTGTCGGGCTTACCCATACGGTTAACAAATTGCTTATCCGGGCACGTCTCTCTTCTTCATCCGTCGTATCGAATGTTACGAGGAGGATGTGGTTTTCCGGAATCGATGATCAGGCCGACGTGACTAATACTTGAATTCGCGAATTACTAGGAATTTTCTAACGCCACGATTGCAAATACAGTCCTATCAAAAAGTAGTAACAAATTATCACGACTCGAAGAAACGCGACGAACAATTGCATAATATTAATTTAATATTTTTTCGTAAAATATCCCGTCAGATATTCCACATATCTTTTTATTACATTTCTGGAATTCTTGACTCAGACTCGTACAACCTTTATCCTTAATTTCATGGAATCCAATAACGAGCTTAAGCTTCTTCCGCTATTGCTGTTAACTAAATTATATGTTACACAGTCACGCGATTCCTCTGTTCCCGAGGTACACTATCGTTCGAAAATTTCTTTTCAATCGTACTTTACACGCCAACCAGACAAAACGCGTACCCGATCGATATCCGTATCAAGATCGGGCTCGTACAGAGGCGAGATAAAAAGCACATCCCGGCATCGAAGGGTTTTCTATACTTCCTTTGAGTTAACAATTATCCGAGCATGAAGAACGGGGATTGTGCCAAAAAAAATGGTCTCTCTTTTTACCCTCGAGTCGCGTGTCCCCATCCCCATCGAAACGCGGCGGGCCGCCGCCGCGCCGTTCAGATGAATGGGGAAAGACAAGAAGATAGAGAGGACGGTCTCTCTTTCATCAAATTCTCCTTTGCCTGTCCTTCCCGGTGCTGGTCCGTCCACCAGGCGATTTCACAATAGGAATCACGAGACTCGGATGGGAATATACGGTTCATTAGTTACCAACGTTCGAGAGAGGAGCGTCTGTGCGACGGTCCGCCCGGTCCCATCCGTTGGTCTTTATCTTTTACAGCGGGATTCCTTTCTATTAAATAGGTTCAGATCTCTTCCTTCTCATTGGCTGATTAGCTTGCCCCGGCGAGCGTAATCTTGGTAACCGAGA
This sequence comes from Ceratina australensis, assembly GCA_004307685.1. Lineage (NCBI taxonomy): Eukaryota > Metazoa > Arthropoda > Insecta > Hymenoptera > Apidae > Ceratina > Ceratina australensis. The sequence continues at coordinate 142,535 of SHCU01000268.1, read as the reverse complement.
CCCGTCGGGCTGTTAGCTAGAAGCCACCGGCGCTTATTCTCGTTTCCTAACCGCAATTACGCGGTCCCCGGTGTCCTACCGTTCTTACCCCCTTTTTCTGCATTCTCGTCGCGGTGTCGCGTTCAACCTCTACCCCCGCCGTGCCCGGGCCATTTCTTTCGCGACTTGTACCTACCATTTGGTTTTTACCACTGCCGGCTTTATGAATTTAATGCGGTTAATGGCTGGATTTTAAATTCACTACATCTACCATCCCCTTTTGTCCGTGATGTACCACGCGGTTAATCCCTTTTACGCTGAGCCTGTTCATTATTCTGAGAAATTCACCGATAGCGTACTCATCTCTGTTCACAGGATTTCACCGAACCGTATGATTCAATGTGTTGTGTTCTTGCACGACGTGAACTACTCGAGCGCCGTTTGAAAAATTAGGACAAGCACGACGTCCCAACAAAGCGAGTTCAAACGATTTGCCTGTATGTCTGAGTAATTGGCTCGAAACTCGCTTTTCGGTATTCTTTTGATTGTTAACGCCAGGCCGCGATAATTGAGGCGACACGATGCTCGTCAGGAATTCAAGAGCTCGGTGAAATTTCACCCAGTGAAAATTCGTTCTAATGAACGCAATTTTACTATATTGTGCTCATGCTGTTTCGTCCCAGTTTAGATGTTTAAAAAAAAATAAATAAATATAATTAAAGACTATTTAAAAATCTAGTAGGTTGTATTTTATACAGAAATAAACCGTATTGCATTTTGTTCCATTAAATATACTTCATCCCCTTCGGTCCATTAGATGAAAATTACCTTGGATATATATGTTTCATCATTTATATTAACTCGTATAATGGAAGGTCCGTGGTGTAATACTTTCAGACACACAACACCGCGCATCCCGTGATACGAGTGATACATTTCCCGTCCCGGTGTGACTCACAATTGATAAGGATTAATAGCACGGTCTCCTTTATGCAGCAGCTCGCATAGATCTTGCCTTTCTGTTTAAGTTTAAGCTCGGCCTGTAACTTTTCTGCAAGATAAATCAACGTTAACCTGATTTATAACCATAGTCGAATGTTTCGGGCCGGCCGGCCGGTTCCGTTACCACGTATCGATCTACTCTACGGCCGCTACACCCTCTGACACCCGCTGCTTAATGCACACGAACAGAATAGAACGATTCTATCGAAGAAATTGAAATTCGAATCTCGATCTCGTCGCACGCCCATGGATCGCACAATACGCTCGCGTAAATAGTCTACGATGATAAATTCAGTTATGCGAAGTCCGTACGCGTTTCATATGCATCGAACCTTTGATGAAACAACCGAACGACTTTATAATGCGCCGTGAATATTGACGACAGAGATGAAAGTGACGCCGCGAACCTCCGAGAGAGAGCCGGTCTCCTCCGGAATCCGGGACACGATGCCGGAACAATATTTCAGTCAAATAAATCCAGACTCTCATATCCAGAGGTGGCGATGGCGGCGGTTTCGTCGCCGGCTCCTAAATTTCTTTAACGCGACGCGCGTATATTATTCGATACCCTACCGAAGACTCGTCGGAGAGGAACTTTTGTGCCGTTCTGAAGGAAATACCTCTCCGCAACGAGGAATGATCGCAGCGGCTGCCGAGATAGATAGGCAGCTCGGGTGGTGGGTATACTCGCGGAGCAGGAGGCATAGGCGCATACCGAATATCCTTCGCGGAATCGTGTCTGCCTTTGTAACGGCGGCGGCGGCGTTTCCACCGCGCTGGCTTGCCAGGCCAATCGTAGAAAAGAGAGATATTGAATCGATAAAATCCTCCTCCGTCGAGTTTTACGGCGGCACGATCCTTTTCCGGGACAATTTACGACTTCCGCTTTTTCCGTCCGCTATCCGTCGCTCGTGCCGATTTCGTCTGCAGCCTCGTGTCTCCTTTATTAAATCCGCGCGTTGGCCCCGTCTTTCTCGCCGCGGCCCGCGCGCCGATTCGATTTCTGCCGCAACCGAGTCGCGTACGCTCGACAGAATTACGTGCGCCGCACCGGCACGAGTAACATAATACGTGTGCACGTGTAGATACACGCCGGTTACACGACCGGCCGTGCTCTGCTATCTACTGCTCGCCGTACCGTGGAACTGATTTTACGCCGCAACTTGAATCGATAATATGGAATAAATCTGTTTCCTTCGTGACCCTGCGGTAAAATGTGTAGTAAATACTACATTTCGAGTAACGTTTTTAGCAGATTAATAAGACGATCCCAAACGAGACGCGAGAATACTCGACGTTCGCAGCTCGAAAGCTAGATGGGAAGTGTGTTGTCCAACCCGGGCTTGCACGTCCTTCTTTGTTCAATTTTTGTTTATATATTCTTATCTCCTCGTCTGAATGACTTGTCCGAAACCTCGAGTCGATCAACGACACACACCTTTTTTCAAAAGTGATACACAAATATATTTATTATCATTAACACTATTTCTACCATGAGGTGTCAAAGGACATCTTTCAAATTTTAAATGAATATTATTCATTCATTAATTTGTTGACTTTTCTTGTTAAATTAATTCAGCGATATCATTTTCCTCCAACTCATCCTGGATTTAAAAATGTGCGTATAGTTCGAAATAGGTATACACGAAATCGCGGTAGAAATAAAAATTACATTTCTCATTAACATTGTGTAAAGTTATTTATACCGAATTACAACTTGTATCTTGTAAACGGTAGTCACCGTTGTCAACATATAGCGTTACGTCTATTCGCAACGATTCATGGGAGAACGTACCCTGCTCTCAAGGGAAGAGACTCGTCAGACGCTGATGAAGAGGGCTCGCGTTATCGTGTACATATATTCCCACGGGAAGAATAGTAAGCGATGGGGGTGAGCGGGGCCAGCGAGCGATGAAAACGGCTATGTACATTGTCGCGGAATTGCGCCCGATTCGAATCTTCCTTAGGAATGTTACCAGGGCAAACGAATGTGTCTTGAACGAGGAGCTCGCGTGGTTGTCCCTCGTATAGCCGAGCTATTACCGTCTACGCCCACTTCAATTAGATTTCCACATTGCTATCGTTGCCGCATCAACCGTTGTCTTCTCCTTTAGAAGCGCAAGGGTCGGGCGTAATCGACCTTACGGCCAGGCATTTCCGTCCCTAGTTAACATGAATACCGAATAACGGCTCTGTCCGCGGTCTGATAATCTCGGTTTAAATATAGCCGCTCGCGTCTACCGGCGGGATGAGATTGAAAAGGCATGCTACTTACAGAAATACGTGATTTCATCTCAATTCCGCTCGCGATCCAATTACACACCGTTCACCGCAGCCCGATGCTCGGGACCAGAGACGATGTATTCGCGTGTTTTTAATCCTTACCCATCCCGGCTGTTTTACACATTACCCGGATTGAAAAATCTACGAATCGATACCGTCGGGCGTTGGTTCAATTTTCACGATCGGTTAAACGCTTGAAGCGTACACGCAGTAGCGACGTCGGGTAAAACGAGAAACTCAGCTTTACGCTTGTCCGCGTATAAACACAAATTACTCGTAACTTCGTGTCATACTAATAAAGTTATCTGCTGAACTTGCAACTCGTAATGATGATGATACACTTCACAGGGATGTAAATCGCATTTCCTTCCCTGTTAAAAGCATCTTACGTAGTAAAAAACGTTTTACGTTCTCCTTGTTAAATTCAGATTCCATCTCGCTTGTTACTTAATTCCTTTTTAATTAATGCGTGTAATCTTGATTGGGAGCTGAAGTTCAAGATGAATCTAAACTGAAATTGGAAGTTATTCCCAGACGATTCATTAGTATTAATGAGGTCTGGTGATCGATTAAGATGGCCATTTGTCGAAATTGGTCACTGTTGTCGAGCCGTCGCCCAGATACCGTGGCCAGGTAAATTATGCAAAACGTTTTCCACGTTTAACTTCCGTGTCTTTCCGTTGTTGGTCCGACGATGGGCGGCCGGGGCTATGAATTTCGCTTTAACCGTGCACGTCAGGTTTGCATGTGGGCAACCTGTAATGTAATTGGAAGTTCGCGGTCTCGACGACACGGCGGCCGAGCGTGTCTCTATCGCGCTCACGACGCCTATATCCGCCTTCAACCGCGTGTAGCAATTTCGTTTAATGCTCGCATGCGCGCCCGTGCGAGCTCTCTCGCCTTTTCCTCGCGGAAACCCGATATCGCCTACACCGGGTATGAAAGAATCGCGAAATTTATGGCCGCGCCCCGTACGCAGCTGCATACATATAACCGTACTTAGACCGGCGTGTATCGAAACTGCAACGACGGGGTGGGGAAAAAGAGTCGATTGTCGGCCGGCGAGAGACGAGCCGATCAGACGGTCGATTGATCTTCTGACAGAGTAGGAGAACTGTCCGCAGCTGTCACCGACAACGAATCGTTGCGATAAGTCTTTTTAACGCGCAGCAAATTCTAGCATCGATTTTACATACACATGGGGCGGGGAAAATAATTTTTTAAATTGTTCGCAATTCTTAAAGTGTAAATTAATTTATCATGGAAAAAAATATAACTAAACGATTATATTAATTAATATTTATTTTAAGTCACACTGACTGTTGGTTTGGCATTAATCATTTTTTGCATCAATTCGTTATTTCTGAATGGGATAAAAGTCTGTCGCGTTACACGGTAATTAACTTAAATGAAAATTCACGACCGATGACGCGTGACTCCTGACTGGGGATGATTCAACCTGGACGACAATTTAGCCGCTTATCGTGTGGCTAACGTGATTGGACGAATTAAACGCGGTCACGAGAAGCTGCGTCGCGTATAAGGTCGCCGATGCACAAGCGGCCGAACGTGCCTTCATTAGCTTCGACGTACGTACGTACGTAACTCTGGGCCACGCCAAAGGGCATTAGCCCAGGACGTGATGAGACGATAGGCTAGCCCAGTGCATAGATGTGTCATACAACGCGCACGTGTTTCCATCGTACAAACTGCACCGGAGTGCGCAAAGCGAGGAACTTCTATAATGTACAAGCGTACATTAATGTGTTTTTACCAAAATATTTCACGAATTTTCTTCTTTGAGGGAATAAAATATCATACTACGAAAGTTTTATATATTTAAATTCATTTGAAGTTAGCTGCAAGAGATTCGTGAAATACATGGAAAATTTGTTAGTTCGTCAAACAAATTGACGAGAGGTACATGCCGTTCAATGTGAACAACGATCCACGTTGCGTAGGGTAAATCCATAATTAGAGAGAAACTATCTGGTAGTTTCCGTGTTCGAACACACGGGCGTCGCGGTTTATATGGGTAATAAGCAGTACAGAATTAACCGGGCAGGTTTATGATTGTTAACTAAACGAACGGAGACGCGGCCGCGATCTCGATGCCCTCGACGTGCTTATTATCGGAGAATGCGTTGCGAATCGATCGGGGCTCGTCCTCGTCAGACATGTGTTCAACATCATTAGCCCCGACAAGCGACGACATTAATTACACGGAGATCGAGTAAAGTAGGTAGAAGCACCGGTGGGTGTATCGAGTCTCGCTCGGAGCCACCCCCACAGCCTGCCTGTTATCGACTCATTCGAAACCCAAAGGATGCGCTGATTGCCGCGTCAACACCTTCCATTATACTGCATCCGCCCTCAAGTACATTCTCAATCCCCTGTTGGGTAATACCCCCTCGGAATCGAATCTCTTATTCGAATTTTTTGTCGAACAGATTTCGATGTCATTACCGCCGCGAAACAACTTGTCCCGGTTAACCGTTAATAGTCTGGTGAAATTTTTCAAACGCAGTCCAATATATCTTTTCCTAGATAAAACGTGCGAACAATTTCATGTCACTAAATGCTGTTCGGCTGACACGAAATATCGGTGATAAAAACTAATCGCAAAGAGTAAACCACTCACTGTTGAAAATATTTTTGCACTCTGAAAACTGTAATAAACAGGAATAGGATTTCAGTGGCGAGAACTCTTTAATAAAATATGAATTCCGCTCGGGATGAGAGTTGAACAGTTTGAGTTTACAAGCGCTTTTCATATTCGCTCGACCGTGCTAGGAAAAATTCTGAACATAGCAGGATACTCCTGTAAACAGTTTTTAGAAACGGACTCACTTTGACTCTCATTATTTTCGTATTTAGTTGTTATTTAATTATCATGCTAATAACCATAGAAGTTCGATCGTAATTCGATACTAAAATGCAAGGTTTCATTGAAATTGAAGGAGCATGTATTCATTGATGAAATTACGTCGGTAGGCAACAATCCGTAAATTGATATTGGATATAATCTCATAATGTAATATTTTACGTAAAACGTCTAGATGCGACGGAAACAGTGAAAAGAAGTAGGGAGGAAGCGAATATTTCCAAGTTTGATGAACGATTTAATCTCGTGCAGCGTGGACTCGTTTTTCCTGATCATGTAAACGTTAACACCTCGTTCCGGGAAATTTCCGACGGGTTGCCAGGTTCCTTCCTGCCGACACGAGAGACTAGGCGTCAATGGAGAGTTGCTACGGCACGGTATCGGGCTTCATCGATGCGATGTTCATCCATCAATCTACCCTGCCGGATCCAAGGTCGTCGCCCGTTCATGGTTATCGATCATATCCTCTCGAGCCTTATTGTAACAGCTAATGAATCTCGTTCCTGCTTGAATCACGCTCTCTTGAACGGATTCGTGCAAAAGCTAGTAATCCTCTGTCACGGCCAAAGTAACCGGCAGTAGAAATGCTTTAACAGTATTTCTCAAAGTGAAGCGAGTTGATCGTTGAAAGAGGCAATTAGAAGATGAAGTCTTTTAGACTTGAACGAGTGAGATTCTATAAATCATGAAAATAATGAACGACAGCGCGTCGATAAAAATATTGACATAATTTATATGAAAAGGATAATGATAAAATTGCTCGGGCGCAAATGATGATGCAGGTACATCCTGCGGAAATAGGGCACCCGGGGACGTCACAGATTGGACGAGAGAAGACGAAGTTGAGAGAAAACTATATCAGTGTGGTGGGCGTCGTTATCATTACGACGCGACGCCACGGAAAGAACGTTCTGGCACTAACGAGCCACTTTAAGTCTAACTGCACTCAAGAAACATAACTTTTTTTTCTTTCATCGTCGGCCAAGATCAGAACTTGAATTACGCTTGAAAATCAGAAGATCATTATCTCGGTAGAAATTCTGTCAAAAGATGAAATATGTAAATTGAAAGATTTACAGAAATGAGCGAAGGTGAATGGTAAAAATCGGGTTGAATAAATGTGTAGAAAAAATCCGATCGCGTTTAAGATAAAATACATATATACATTGCGTTTGTACTGTTTTCGAATATTCTAATGACATCTCTTTCGGACGTGGCAGACCGTCGCGAGGATGGATGATTTCACCCGAGTAGTACATGGTTCCCCAATTTTTCTCCGTCAGATGAATCATGTCCGCGTCGAATGGAGATACGAGACGAATCGGTTGCGTCACGATCAATTCGTTTATCCGTAACGCGGTACCGTTGCCCGACGAATCGCAACAACGCAACGTTTCGTCGCGGCCCGGCATTTTTTTTTTTCCCCGTACGGAATGTTTCGTCATCCGTGATTAATCATCGCCAGGTTTTTCGATACTTTACCCCTTCGTTCGCGGATCAATCGCATATTGGTGGATGGTACGCCCTATAAACTCGAAAATATTTGATAAAAAACGTTATCCCGTCTACCTTAGTTTAATTAACCAACGCTCCCGAAAGTGTCGGTGATTGATGAATCTCCGAAGCTTTTTTTTTAGAATATTTTTACGGGATAAACGAATTATATTTGTTCGCGGAGTTAGTTTATGGCACGGAGCGTGCCGTGACAGCATTTTAAGTTAACTCGAACACTGAAGATTATTAACACAGTTATTCATCGTCTGAAATTGGATTCGGTGCCGACCGTCTGAGTGTATATCCTGCCCCGTCGTCTAGCTATGTATATATTTATGTAGGTGAGAGCGGATAGTACAACTCGCGCATGTACATGCACACACAGAGACAGCGGGTAGACAGTATATAACAGCATCTCCTTGGAGAACCAAAGGGAGCACCATCCCCCGGTGACTTCCTTATTGACGTTCCACGAGAGTGGCCAAGTATGAGTACGTCGCTACGAGCCGCGCAGCCTGCACAACTTTTTCCCCAAGACGTCGCGCGGGCTTATTACATTTTCATAACTGAAGAACGGAACGTTCGGGGGGAGTAACGGGTCAACTTGGGGAATGAACTTCCATTTTGTCGCTTTTTTCGTTACCGTAAATGGACGTTTAAAACATTGCCCCGTACGATAACCGCTGACAATAACGGTAATAGTACGCGAAGGAAGTAACGCGAGTTGGACCGTAAAATACAACCAATCACTTTCAGAGCTGCGAGCGTTCAACAAATTCCGTAGACGTTCTTCTGCTTCCTCTTCCTTTATGGGGTGCGTTCATCGTCGGAAGAGGATAAAGTTCAATTGCTGTATCAAATTTACAGGGTATTAACAACTTTTTATGGATTCCATCATTGAAGAAAATCGACACCGTTTGATACGCTATATCGTGAAAAAAATGGTACTAAAAGGACACTGGCATAATTTCGAAATCCTGATAAAATTTAAATGTTTTATTGTTGCGTTTTTTAAGGACTGAAGAGTCAATTATCATATGATTTTATTACAAGGTGAAACTCTGGTGAAATCGTAAAGAAACGAAGTCAGTAAGGGAACTGAGTTCCAGGATCACGTACGAAGGATAAAGGGTGTATATACGTATATTTGAAACTGGCCGTGTGCATATGCGTGCACAGAGGAGAACGGAGGAGGCGTTTACCGCGGATTAAATTTGATCCCCGCGTACTTACCGCAGGCCTTTGTGCACGCGCCGGTGGTGCGCGTGCAACGCGCGTATGCGGTGGACCGCGATGAAGAATCTAAACATTGCGTGCACATCCGGTCGGGGGATGCGGTTTTTCGGAGGGTGACGACGCGTTCAACTCGCGGCACGAATTTGAAAAAGGGGCGCAGCCACCGGCGGTCGCGCGCACCTTTTTTCTCCTCGTAACCGCCGGCCGACCCCAACATTTTTTCCCTACCGACAATAGGGTGCGGATTTCGTATCATTTGCATCGCCGATGGGAAGATCGTCGAGATTAATCCCGGCGACCGACAATGGAAACATCGACGCCCCATGTTTCTTGGTTGAGAGCTAATGGATACCCGGTCGGTGCGGCGCGGCGCTTTGAAACTGGTTCAAGTGGAGCGGCTAAGTAAATTAGGAAGTACATGGATCTGGAAAGGAAGTTACACGCATTTCCTTCGTAGGAAACGATACCGAAGTGCCTGGCCTGGATTGAATTACGAGTTACAACAGTTGTGCCGTCTGTACATCGAGATCAACTGACTGCGCCGCATGTGTTTATTAACCGTCGCTATGTTCGATTCTACGCGGTCAACGAATTCACTAGAGATGAAATGAAAAAAGTAATTTAGATGAAAATGAAGCTGAGAATTTCTACCATCATACACATCATGTTTTTATATTGCGTTAATGTTTCTTAAAAGGAGCAATTTATATCACTTATATAGAAACAGTAATTTACACGATATTTCTGATGTATGAAATTTATGAATAGTCGTTCGACGAAATATGTTACAATGCCGGATAGCCAGTAATCTGAACGCCCGAGAGAATCGGTGCAATTCCTAGTTGAAACTTCTGTCAATAAATTCCAGGCTGTAGGCCTCTCGGCCCATGGGGGAAAGAATCGCGGAAAAATAAGAGCAAGACTGTCCGGGGTCCCTCGTGTTTTATCGCCGGGACTTGGTTCCTCCGCACGTTCGGTCGTGATCCCTCAATAATTTCCGTGCAAAAACGGAACTGACTGTTTCATCCCGGATGGAGCCGTCCCCCGGTCCCGCAAGCAGTGCGCCGAGGCCATTGTTCAAAACGTGGAAAAAGAATCGCGGCGCCACGCCACGCCACGCTGCGACTTCCTCGTTGTGTTTTATTTGCCCCACCAGTCGATTACAGTTGTTCTTGCGGCGGAGAAAGAACCATGGAAGATCTGGTATTCCCCTCGTATCCGGCCTCGACAGTGAAACGAAGTTCCTCGAGGCATCGTGGCAACGGACAGGACCACCGTGAAAACTTCTTGCGAATCGTCTTACCAGGTTACGAGTTCGACGTTTTCTTACCGCAGCAAAACAGCAAGACGTCGTTAAGCCTCGAGTGTCTTGTCATCGGGATGCCAAATAACGAACGAAGCCAGAGTTTTCTTGCCGTGCAAAAACCGGTTTATTATTCCATTTCCTAATTGCTCGAACAATAAGGATAAGTTAAATCCGGCTGGACAATTAATCAGTTATTGATATAAAAATTTACTTTAACAAAAATTTACTTTAGAAAGACTGAAACTTGAAAACAAAAAGCAATCAAAATGACTTTATCGTGAGAGAATAACAAATGGGTAAAGAAATTTATTTAAAATTAATTTTTAATATTTTTGTATATTATTTACAATTATAAAACAGATATTTAATAACTATTAACAATAACGCAAATTTCTAAGGTATTGTATCGTTATAGACATAATATTTTTTCTAATTGAAACGGAAAAGCAGTCAAAATTACTGACTTGGACGATCTACTGTTAAACATGTAATTCCTCGAAAACGTGCGAACGAATCGGTAATAACGCCTCGGATCATTGTACACAATATGAAATGCTGTCAAACAGCCGGGTGTAAATTTTTCGTTCCCTTCGTCACCTTTGAAAGCAGTCGGTCCACCCCAGTTCTCACCCGGCCGCCGTTTCCTTCGCTGCCCCGTGTATACAGGTTCGTATTAGAGGACGGTGTTTGGCAAACGCAGCCCCGGCTAACCCGAGCGACCGAAGTTGTCGCCGTGTGTCAAGATTGCACACGGCCAACCCGCAAATCTCGTTACCACTGTTTACCCTTCTGTCATGCAAATAAGTGTGACAATCGCACCTTTTCCGGCCCTATGACGCGCCGCGCCGAGGACCGAACGGATGACGAGCTTGTAAATGCGAGCTCCTCTACCCCCGGTGTTGCGCCGCTTTTACCGGCCGCGAAAGAAGGGACCAAGGGAGCCCACCCGTCGCAGCAGGACCCGTGACCCCCGCGCGCGGTTCGGAACGTGTTCAGGGATTACCCTGTTTTTCGGGTGACACTCCCTGACACGGGCTCGCTATTTACACAGCGGCGTGTTGTGTGTTCGCCGCGGTAAAAATCTCGCCTCGTAATGTTAACACCTCGTCACCCGCCCGGTTTAACGACGCGTACAACCATGTTTGTCGAGTGCTTCTGTTCATAATGGTAGCCGAGCTCGGATTAGACGCATGAAAAACAGAGGGTCTTATCAATTTCTCATAGGCTGTAGCACTTGTACTGTGCTATTGTAATTCGTAATTCGATACGAAGAGATTCAAGAATAATAGATAAGGTATTTCGATACTCCGGCATGTAACATCAGGAGATCGAATTTAGAGAAACGAGGCCAGTTAAATGCGAAGACATTCGGTAAATAATATAGCAGACGAGTGCTGGAAGGCAATCGAAATAATACTCCAATGATACGATGCTGGGAAATATAGTAAAATCTGAAAATCTAAATATACGAAGCTATTTCTGGTAAACATGCATCATTGTTGCCTGGTTTATTGTACACCCGTGTAGGCAGCAGCGGTTGTCTAGTTTCTCGCATTTCCCCGTGCAATACCCGAGTTCCAAAAAGCGTAACGAGGCGTCCCGATGGGCGAAGCCGAATTTGTCGGTCGCGCGGTGTGTAACGTCAGGAGTCGAGTGTTTTACCTAGTCATAGGAGTAAAGCGAGCGTGCGACACCGGGCGAAACTACGGATGCAAAATACACGCGGGGAAAAAACGAGACACCGGCCAATCCGTAACCGTAGGTCTCTTGCTCGTTGTAATTAATATTCAAGCATTAGCCCGGTCTTTCTGCGGTTTTCTCAGCCTACGCGTACCCCCTCAGCCCCCTGGTCTCAGCGCGTCGCGTTCCCCTGCGGCGCGTTCCGCCGTTGCCAACCTCTCCGGCCGTTTTTTATTTTTCCCCGAGGCGATAAATTTGCATTTCATCCCCTGCCCGCGGGCCGGAACCGTTTTGTTAAACATTATCCGTGGCGCAGTGCGGCATATGGGGCATGATTCGGGGCTAAGAAGAAGATTATGGTTGCATGCGCCAACCACGCCGCCCATCGGTTTCGCGGTGACGGAATTATCCAGGGATTTTACTATTTCTGTCCTATGAATTTTTAATTCCGACCTCACCCGGGACTTAATTCTCCGACAATTTTGTTCACCATTTTGAAACAACAATAGAATATGTGTTTAACCATGATATTAGGATAATGCATTATTGTTTACCTCAACGTGAAGCTTTATTACTTCACAAATAGTTTTTGATATTAATTCAAGATGTAAATCTGAAAATGAAGTTCGTGAACACTGAAAGACAACAAACACCGAGAGACGTCTGTACCCAGTAACCTGGAGCATAATAGAGATCTCTCCGGTCCCCTGAATAGAATCAATATACGAGATAAAAATCGTAGTGTGCAGAGCTAACGTGTCTTGGATGCCAAACGAGACTTCATTTATTTCACTAAATCCATGTGTAACTTCGTCACCCTTTCCTATTTGCGCACCTTGCAAGCACACAATGATGGCGATGTGTCCACAATAAGAATCAGACATTGTCAAACCCCGATTGGAGAATTTAATGCTGGACACGTTGGTCAGCATCCGCTGTACGCCGTGAATTCCTCATAGCACCGCCGATAGTCCCATGTGTTTGCCTCTAGCAAACCGTTTAGCCCAGGGAAATAATCGTAATGACCATGACTGGCAGAGTTGATTTAAAATAATTGATCAATATCCGGAAGGTGAATCAATCGATCAATGACGTAAACATATTATATTTGTCACTATAATATCTGCTTGTAATTTTCATATTTCCTTAACACTTTTGCAATAATTTACTAGTGGTACTAGTACTAATATTAAATGCCTGATTTTATGCGCATAATTATTGGTTAATGTCGGAGCGCTCAAAGGTTTAATAAGAATGTTACACGTTTATTTAAACTGTAAACGAAATTGGTAGGTATATCGTTGTGCTCGTAATAGAATTAGATCGGCAAACCCGATCCCGGAAACAATGACGCGACGTGTAAACGAGTTTAGCGATCATTCGCGTGGAATTTGATCTTCTTCTTTTTTTTCTGAAACCAAAGGCGACGAATACGTTAAACAGGCTTGGGGAATAGAGTCGCAGAGGGTGCAGCCGCATCGAATTAAGTCGTTACCGGGAAAGTTGAGAACGTACAGGTTGAACAAACGCGGGCCGAGCAATTATGAATTCCCTCTTTTGGCGTGGCCGCACCGGGCCAGCCAGTCGTCGACGCTATTTTAGCAGCAGCGTAGCGGTAGCAGCAGCTAACCCCTTTTGCTGCCCACTATCCAGTTAACTTCGCCCCTTGGTCGTCGTTTCACTCGAGGCCTCCCTGTCCGAATAGTTAATTAGCGCCGGGAAATTTGCATCTGGGGCAAGTAGCCATATCTCGTCCACAGAAAATTGGCGAAAACCCTCGCCGGGCTCCACTGTTCTTCTTCCTCTGTGAAGTCGGAAACAGTTCGTTTTGATATCGAGCTTTCCATCCCTGGACCCATTGTTCTCCCACTTTGTTCTAGAGTATTGAAATTAAGCCGTCGCACACCGCGCAGGTGCAACGTGTAATTCGGTTTAAATGTTCCCTTTTAAACCAGTCCACTGTTTATCTCGTCCGTGGAATGTGATTAAATAGATAAGTATATAATTGAGCGTAGAAACCGCACCCACGTAATACGACACCGTGCGTACAAATTGCAATGAAGTTAAGTCGGTATTCCAAGAAAGAAAAAGTCAAATTAATAAATTTAATTTAAATGTCTATATGTTACATGATAGTTTTGTTGCAAATGGCATAGATATTTTTAGGCTAAAGTTTTTTGTAATGCTATTGTTACGTGAACAGGAGTAAAGGAATCTAGTGGATCAGATCGGGGGAGTAATAGGGAATTGGTTCGAAGTAAAGGTGATCCGGTTGATAAAGAACTCGGGTTTGTAGCTTTCTCTCGTGACCGGATCGTTGATAGGTGGCGATTTATGGACGCGGTTGCACCGCGATAAGTTTGCGCGTCGATAAATCGACACCGGTAGCGAACTCGATAACTTGTTTAGATGCCCCACCTCGCCCAGTTTCGTAATTCTTGGATGGTGCAATTTCGCCCGGCGCGGACGGACGATTTTCACGTGAAAAACGGAAACCCGTTTCTTATCGCGTCCGGAAATCGACCAAGTTTGTCGTTTCTTCGTGCAAATTTGTTCATTCTGGAAACCCATTAGGAGAAGGAAATTGGAATTTTCCTCGTTCCAGTTTTCATATCGAGACCGGATTATCCAGTGGATTACTAAGTAATTGATACCACCAATGTTGTGGTCCACAATTAAATAAACTTGTCATACTGTAATGATACTAGTATTTTTTCAAAGCATTCAGTGCAAAAATTCACTGACCGTAAACATATAAAAAACAGGGATGACTAAAAAAAATCATAAAATTGGGTGCCCTGATCAGACACCTCCCTGATACAGGCGTTTACATTTTATGGTGACATTTTTTTTTACGTACTCAGCCCTGTTTTCTATCACTCTTTTTACAACCAGGTGAATTCCTTTTCGGTAGGGACTAGAAGATCGGATGATAAAAATATAAATTATCGATTTTGCAATTTAATGCTAAAGCAAACCTGACCCGCCTTTAAATATGAGTAGGAGCCTTTAGAGAGATTTAATAATTAAAGTAGGCAATTTTCCAAATGGTTCGAGTCGATGTTCCCTGTAATCATATCGCGTGTTTTGCATTCAATTAACTAACTTTCAGCACAGCTGACTGTACGAGAGAGACAGGCAAGCGGCGGGACGACAGTCGTGTAGGCATTCAAGGTAAAGAGGGAATGGGGGGAAAAAACGGGCCAGAATATTATCGAGCGTAAACAGCTATCTAGATGCAGACAACCCGCCGGAAGCGATTCTCATTTGTTTCCCGCTTTTTAATCTAGTGCCTTGCAAACATCGGGTCCCTTTGTGAGTAGACCCGTGTGCCAGCTTTCTTCTCCTGAACGAGTACCGAGTACGCAAAGGTTGGTTTATTAAAATCTCGACGTTATCCTCGCTCCCTCCTAACGAATACACCTGCTCTTATTACCGGCAACGAACCGGAGACCTTGCCGGTCTACGGAATTGCACGAGTTTTGTCTTTCGCTTTATGTTCCTCAGCCCCGTGACATTAGGTCCCATTGTGTCAAGGACACGTTTGCACAGCTGAGGACGACTTAAAGGTTCATGGAGCACGTTTTCTCGATACTTGCATAAATCTTCTTTTAAAAACGTCGTCGTCCTGTATATCATTATCATCTTAAGGGTATTCCATTCTGCCTTAACATAAAAAAAGGTTCTTCATTTAAAAATGAACTAAAGTCTTTTTACGAACAACTTGATTCCGTAACGACACACCATAAAAACAGTTTCTTTCTTTAACAACAGAATCACATAATTTTATCCCATCAATATATTTAATAATTTGTCTTAAAAAAACGACCTGATACTGCATCCCATTACCAAGCTTGTATCTTAAGGATATTCTAGTTTTGGTAGAAAGAGATTCCTCCTTTGAAAGCTTAACCAGAGTGGTTCGATTCGGACCAGGCACAGCCTCGACGTACCGACAGCCTCGGGACAGGAGCTCGTCGAATGGGAGCATCTATCCGGCGCGACGTAAGATTTTCTGGTTCTCGAACTCCGAAGCTAGTTCATCGATGTCGTCGGCGGGATGCCGACGCTACCACGGTATCTCGGTTCCCCTCGGGCGCAGCCAAAAAGTAACGTCGTAAAGATCGAGATAATCCGGGCCACTACGTTTCCCGGTAACCCGCTTCGCCCTCGGTATCTGACCCGGACAATCCTCAACGTCCGCAGCCGGTAAATATCTCCTAGCGTCGTTTAAACCAGCCAACGGGGGTTGCATCCAAAGGGGTGGCTGGCTGACCGAGTTAAGTCGGCTCTTACGATTCCGTTCTACCTCCTATGCATCCTTTTCAGGCTACGCTCGCTATCTCGCCGCGCCTGTGTCGGTCTCTCCACTTATTTCCACGCGTCAGGCTCGCCCTAATGTCGATAAACGTCCTAACGGAATCCCACGTACGAATTTCCTTCTACGCGTTAAGCAAATCTCCCGTTCTTGATAAGTATTCCCGTCGATCTCTTCTATGCAAAGCGACTTAACTCTCTAATCCCGAGAGATCAAGTCGAAATTGAAGCTACTATATATAGCACGGTGTCCTGTACGAACGAATTGGCCCGATGACTATGATATATTTGAGATACGCTTTAAATATTAAACCGCTATGAAATTCGCGGTCGTAAATTCGGATCGTTTATGAAAAATGATGTCACAAGTTTAAAACAACTTGAATTTTACGAGCCCGGATTATCCGGCGAACTTCGCGAGATTTTAAAAGCGACACCAATAAAGCTTTTACTGTTATTACCCTGCAGCCGGTTTTAACAGCTAATCGAAATCAGCATAAGTGAAACGCCGGGACGAGCGGCACGGAACTAATATTTCAGAATATTCTTAGCGTGCGGCGAACAATGTGTAACGTGCCGGTAACGTGAGTGGAAAACGAAGCGAAGGGTAACCGAGTAGACCGGTGCGTATAGCATTCCGGATGTCAAGGGGGGAGTGAGCGGGCGCGGGAGTAAATCGCGCGATCGCCGGGCCCTGGAAGCATCCATCAACAAGATATATGGACTTGCAAAGGATTTAGCCCCACTTCAGATTGTCAATGGCGCGAGGGATGCGTCGGCCCCGGAGCCGTCGCCCACTTCGGGACGGTGAAGACGGAGGCCAACGGAGGAAGGAAGCGTATAGCGTGCACGCGTAGCCGGGCAAATTACTTGTTCTACCGGCATTCGTTTTTCTACTTGTTACTTGCCCTCCTACGCCGCGGAGTATCGTCAAAGAAACGCATTACGGTAACCGAGATGGGCTCGCTTCTTCCGAGCCTCCGCGTAATTAGTATTTACGGTCGGTTTAATGAAAAGGAGCGTTTTGTTAGATGATGCTTTATCGCGTTTACTTTACGCGGTAATTTGAAACTTTATGCCCGACGCGATAAATTGGGAAACGTTGGTATTAACTGCTGGGAATTGGCACCGAAAATTCGACGTAATTAGAAACGATGATACGCACGCTGCCTGTTTGTCAATTGAGGCTTACGTCTAAGACTATTAGCAACTATTGCATGTCAGACGAATTATCAAGGGCTTATTAATGAATTTCTTAAGCATTAGAGCGAGAGCGTTCATGAAGGATCAGTTTTGTACGACTAATCCTTGCAAGTAGTATTGTGTGATTTCTTCTATTTAAATAAATCAGAGGAATTTCTATTTAATTTTATAGAAGAATTGCGAACCGTTTAATGCTAAATAATTTATTCCGATAGAACTTATATTACGAATGACCAGATTACTTATAATCAGCTGTATTGAATTAACGTGAAAAGCAACGGAGAAGTCGGGAGATACGGTCCGCGTAGCTCGGATACCTAGAATTGCTTGGTTAAAAGCAAGGTCGACCTGAACTTTTAGTGTCAAGACCTTTTAACGGACAATTCAGCCGAGTTAATTGTTCCATCCTGCGGAATGAGTCAGAGCTTCTGGCGGATTCTTCCGCGCGAGGCGGAAGGTAGCGATTCGTGTTAGTCGCTTGTTAAAGGGAGACGGAACCGGTACAAAGACACGGTGGCCAAGAACAAGACCGAGGAGGTCGATCTTCCATTCATTCGAGTAATGGACCGACGGTCTAATCTCATTCGTGCTACTTCATTTTCTATCATTAAAGTATTTTCCTTGATATCGCCGGCCCATTCAATTAAATGTATCGCAACGTTATTTCTATGCTTAATCAGCGCGATCGAATCATTTTCATTCGTCTGAGAAAGTTTACTTCGAGACTTGGTAAATGGTAATAAGTATCGGCGGGATGGGAGTAATGGATCAATTTTCCTAGAAATTCGTGTAAAATTGATGCAGCCTATGTCGCACATCGGAAAGCAGGAAGGAAAATTCCGCGGGGCGAAAGTAGAAGAGCGAGTACCAGCTCGGGGGCAAAGTACATTACGAGGGAGTCTCTTACATGCGATAATCCTTAAGGAGGATGAGGAGGAAACAAAAGGGCAAGGGGTACGTGGTAAAGGGGAACGGGCAAAGTGAAAGAGGCAGCCCTTGTGGAAGGCCTCTGATGAAATTTATTCATAGCCGAGAGATTGTCGTCTTCCTCGGTGGTGTGCTGCCTGCCCCGCTTTGCCTTCTGCCTACGATTAGCCACGCCCAATCCCTTCGCCTCTCGTTTCGTTCCCCACCTACACCCCCTCGGGGGGCATCTATTTTTTACGCTGATGTCCCAGGGGTGACGGAATAATAAACGGACGGGCACGTTTATAAACTCGCTGCCAGAGCGAGGGAGAAACAAAAAGTTTCGAGCTGTCACGGCGCGAAATTATGAATGGCTGACGGCTACGTAATATATTTTTACATTTAATTAAGGAAATAAGATAAACAAGGGAAACTGGTAATTGCTGCATATTTTATTATCGACGCGCGTCGACGTAACTCCGGCATTTCATTTTCCACGATAATTTCATTGGAGTATAATTGTTCGCACTGACTGGAAATTCTTGTTTGCTCAGAATTACATGAAACGCATTAACGGGGCGGGAATAAAAAGCAGCGTGGAGACAAAAGAAACGGGGGACAATTGAATGGACGGTGTGAAAAAATAGCAGATGGAAAGATGCCTCATTTGACTCGACAGCTTCATTATCTGGTTACAACTTTTTTCATTCATCGGACGGCGTCCGTTATGGGATTACTCCTTTTTTAATTCCCTGCATTCATCAGCGTCTTCATCGATTGCTGCCCTCAGGTCTTATTGTCAGTATCAGTGGATAGAGTGCTTCTGATACTGGCATGCCCTGTCGTCCATTCTTACCAGTCTTCATCGTCTTCTTTCAAAACCCTTTTCGCGTCCTGAAAGTATTCCTGTCACCACGTTTTAATTATTAATTCGTGCATTTTAAAACTCGCGATTGATCGTTTTAAATAGGAGAAACGTGAACATTTTAATCTCGAAGTGGGCAAACAAGTTTCGCGGCAACAGAAATGAATTTAAGTGATTTTTTACGATGTTTGAGCTGAGATTCTTACGGAACGCCGTAAAGCAAGATTTTTGCCCGGTGGATTATTATCTGTTTGCGGCAGGCTCGCGGGAAAATTTATGTACATATACAAAAACGGCGGTCAACGCCGAGAAAACTGCTCGAGTCCCCTTTTTAACGTACGGCTTGTCCCGCGGTAACGGTTTTTCTCTACCTCTAATTTCACGTGACTGCTTAAAATATTTTCACCCCGCGCTCGAAGGATGAATAACATCGTACGGCGAAACGAAAATCCACGATTCGTATTTAATTGCACAGGAGTCGCAACTTTTGATAGAATTCATACGCGATAACCGTGAAATAGACGTGTTAATAAATTAGCGGCAGATTATAAAACCGATTGCATTATCTTTACTGACAATAAATCGCGTGAAATGTATACACGGTCAAGATTAGAGCGACCGCATTGTTTTCAGTTAATTTACAGCATTATTTGCAACGCTATCGTGCGCATGCAACTGCCCTTTGCATAATAGAGGGTGCGTGCGATTTTCATTTTCTCCGCCGCAACATTATTCATAATTATTGGGGTCAGTGTATTAATAAAGTCCGCGGCGAAATTGAATTTTTACAAACCCGAGCATTCGTTCCTAAATAGCCGCGGCGAATGAGCAATAAATTCTCCTGTAAACCGTTCCCAATAGTTCCGCGGTGTTATAACGCATTAACATTTGTTACCTATTTAAATTTAACCTCAACAAACACGACGATCATTTATTTACTTTTTAATTAGTGTATTAATATGTATAGCTAATTTAAGCTTGCATAGGCCCTTAAGTAAAAACAATAACAAGGCATTGACATTTTAAGTGTTATTAAATTCACAAATTCTTCATAAGAATTTTAAAACTCATATGAAATAAATTCTGCATTTTTACTTTCTTTAATTTCGCAGTTGCAGATGCAAGTACATCCTTTATAGTTAAATGTTTGAAATAGAATCGAGTGCTGTTGCAGAAGATTCCATTACACGTAATACTGCATTGATTTTCGTTTACGATTCAGACTCGGTGCAGTGATCCATGAAAACAACACTTTGTACGTTGTCTTTTACTCGATAGCAGGGGAACACAGCCGTCTGATGCACCGCGAGCGACAGTGAATCGTCCCGGCGCGACGCGACTTCGTCTTTACTGGTTTCCTCCTTTTTCGTCGGCTCGCTTTACCTGTCCGCTTCAATTTTCTCAAGAGAGTATCTATATAGAACCATGGAACGACCGACGAAGATATTCCTTAAGCACGTCGTCGTCTATTTCGTACTCCGTTGCTTCCTTTTTCCTGTCTCAGCGAGAAAAAACTTTTTACGTAATTGTAAGTCCTCCGCTGACTCCGCAAATTTGGCAAAAATTTCTGCTTTTCCATTCCATCGTACCCAGGCGAATACCACGGAACGTGTTTGCGTTTTTTTTATATAAAATAATTTAGCCTCATCATACATACTCGTATTACGTATTTTATCACTAAACTTACCGACAGACCTTGCATACTAATATACTATTTTAATATCTTTCACATTTTAGTCGTATTTAATATTAGCATTGGTGTCTTAGTTTGGTATCGATTTAAATCAGAGTTACGATTTTAACAATATGATAAAACCAGTTCTGTTTTATTTGTATTTTAATTAGAAGAATTTATATCGGGTCATTTTGACCACACGTGGTAGGTTTAGTGTTATATGTCAATACGTATTACACGGAAACTGTTGCACCGCGACTTCGTACAATAATTTAAAAATCCTCGAGTTCCTTCACGTGAATTCTTCCATTTATTCGACACTCCCGCGTGTCGTTAAATAGAGTGGGGAACGTGTACCGTAGATAGCGTGACTGTCACTTTGAGAATAAAAAATTGTTGCAACTTTTAAAGTGAGCGTATCCGAATAGGACCCGGCGTGAATCGCGCAGATTTCGCGTCAGTCCGGGGTGCCACTTGCACCGCCGCCAGATCACGCCGCGGTCTACTTGGCAGTGATGAATAGGCAAGAGATGAAATAAAAAAGAGGACCGTAAATTATGGCCAGGGAAATATGAAAAAACTCGGCACTTTCGAACTTGTTGTTGGAGACTGTACTCACCGCGATATGAATACATATGGGTAGTGAGCACTGTGAAAGCAAAATTCATTATTCATACAAACTATTTGTTGGCCCGGCGGTATCGACGAACGAGGCGTGTCGCAACATTCTCGAGATAATGGGAATCGGCGAGAAGACTAGAGAATTTGCCGCGTATCCGTGAGGGCGATATTACGCGGCCACGTAATATCATTATTCATTACTTAACCGTGTTCAAAAGGAACGAAAGGTACGGGTGATTATCGCGTGACCGACGTGATCGGTGCCGGTGCAAAGGTAATAGCCAGAGAACGGTGACGTGGGTGCATATAATTGAGGGTTCGGTAATAGATTGTGACAGGAGTAAGCTATGGATACGGCCCGCCGGGAAGCGTGTCTACCCGGTTAACAGCTCTACGCATACGTTCGCTTCTCACCGTGCGGATAATTGCCATCTCCGGTTAATCTTTTTTTTTCGTCCACGAATTCCCCCGTATAATAAATTGCACTGGGATAAATGCGAAAAGTGAATGTAGATTATTTAATTGCTAATGATTCTACTAACGTGACATTTTATTTACCGAATAACTAGATTTGGTAATTGATCATCAAATTAAAGAAAAAAACATATAACGGGATGTTTAATATTTTTAAGTCGTCTAAGGGTTGTTATAGCTACTTCTCATATATAATTGTTATTCGAAGATTGAATGCTTGTAACCGAAGACTGCGTATTATCCGTTTGTACGGTACGAACGTGGACAATGCAGTGCACCGGAAATGGCTTAGAACTGACGTAGGCACAATCGAGTATCAGACGATGGATCGCGATGAAATTGGACTATGGACACGGTGCTCGACGCACCTCTTGGAGTATCCGTCCGGGGTTAACAACCACAGCAATAACGCACTCACCCCGTTCGCGATTGTTTGGTCGTCTCCTTCATGTTGGTCAGAATAACATCAAGCATTATGTCACGTGTTAACATCTCTAATAGATGTTCGTAATATCTGTTATAGACAGGGGTCAATAATCGCGTTCTTCCAGTGTAATTTATTTGTACAACTTAATTAATTACACAAAGTAATTTATCCGAATGCCATCGATTTATACACTAAGAAACAGCCTTACAATTTTTGTCAAATTGCGACGACGTATACCGTGAAGCTTATAGGACTCGAACGGAAATCGAACCGGGGCTGGGAAAATGTTGGTTAATCGCGTCCGAAGGAGAGACGAAGTACCGGAAATAACAACATCGGGGGTAGTAGACTCCATAATTGAGGAGCGGGCAATAGATCGCGACAGAATTGGACAATGGAGAGTTGCCGGTGCCGTTAGTCCTGTCTCTTCGAGAGGCCAGTTCGAGGTTAATAGCTTTGCAGTAGCAACGTGGCCGGGAACGTTTGCAACTGGTGCCGGCGCGCAGGGCGCAGCTCCTCCTCCTCTCTCGCTCGCACGCTACGTCCTTTGCTATCGGGCATAATCCTGTACAATTTCGTAGGGGATATCTGGCATTAAGGCTGCTTCGAGAGACTATATTACGACATAATGGCGGTCCATACGCGTTGGCACGTGCACGATGTTCTCTACTATACGCTCGAGCATCGTAGGATGCACTGGCAAATTGACAGACCGTGCGTAATTTCGTTACGTCATCGCAGGGGCAACCCCCCGCCCGTCGCGATGGACGCGGCGGGGAGTTGCGCCGGAACGTTAACTAGTTCTAAATTTCCCGGACTAACCTCTTGTTTGCGTAAACAGCGTGTTCCGCTGCGTGCCGCGCTGTAAGCCGGTAATTCAAATTGCATAACAGCCACGGTTATGTTTTGCAATGGAAATTTCATGTGCCCTTCGAGGCTTGACAATTTCACGTGCTGTACAAGATCAGGTCAGGTAACTCTTAATTTAACATTCGCGTAAATAGCAAGTGCTATTTAATAAACGGTGATACAAAATTTGACGAATTTCGCGAGAGAGACAACGGAGAAGAAGAGTTCCATTAAAATAGGTGAAATTTTCTGTTTACATATCGACGGATCTGTGTGTTGGTAATGGGAACTAAAAGCGTTTGAGGAGAGAAATTAAATTTACATTAATTAACCCGTGAGACCCGCGATACCTATTAGAAGGTGAAGGATCCGACGGCGTAGTATAAATTCAACAGTAATTAAGTCATCGCAAATACTGGTAATCTCATATTCCGCCTCGTGTCCTGAAATAATTAGCAACGCGGCTGATCTCGGCTCTTAATTCGAGATTCAACAATGTAAACAGGAAACCCATTTTACCGCGTAAACGTAACCGGGTTAAGCTACGAACCGTGACCTGTTTTCTGATTACATTTTCGAGTAATTAAGCCCGCCGGCTTCGTATCCCATTTGATATTGTACCCATTGTCTAATCGCGTCGGCTTTATCGAGTACGACGAATAACTTTTCTCGGGGCAGGGGTCCCGTTCCGCGTCGTTAAGGAACAGTTGGGCATTCGCGTTGTAAACTGAAGTAAACCCACTCAGATAGGTTAGCAACAAAATTCTGTTGACAAACGCTGTTGGAACGAGTATATCGCTTCTCGATTTCTCATCAAGCTAATTGCTGCGAGTTCGCAGGGACAAGGTAAAAATTGTACGGATGCATATAATTACTTAGCCTCCCACTGTTAGACGGAGTGAACGCGATGGCGGGGGTTTTAATTTTATGCAGGATCTCAAAGTTTCTTATGACGGTGAAAGTACAACGCAAATAACAACGCTTGTTACGAGGCAGTATAAATTACAATACACTGAACGCTGTTAAATCACAGTAAAAGTTGGCCGTTTCTTAATTCACGTTTAATTACGCTTTACAGCGGAGTTCTTAATTTTGTCTTCGCCGGACTCGTAGCAGTAACCGTAACATTTAATAAGCGCCAGCATTACGGAGTCATAACCGTAACGAAGCGAAATAATTGCGACGAGAATACAGTGAGATTTGTAAAATAAACAGTGGCAAGCGCGTACGGTTGTTTTCTGTGAAAAGATGACGGACTGTTCCTAAACGCTATTTTCGTTTTCTAAGTATCTATAATAGAAATTACAGTACGCGTGCACGTACATGTATGCCTTAATAATTGTAGCATACAATCGTACATTCGTCATTTTTATTATTTAATTTCGTTCACTTCTTTTCTTTCATCTTATTATTTCTAATTTATCTTGTACTGCCAATGAAAAGCCTGCGAAGCTTCCTTAGAAATATAAATTCCTGTATAATCTGCG
>SHCU01000268.1:106990-117826 GCA_004307685.1 Ceratina australensis | reverse complement strand
TATCTTGTACTGCCAATGAAAAGCCTGCGAAGCTTCCTTAGAAATATAAATTCCTCTATAATCTGCGACGGTGATTGGGACTTCCGCGTTTTGTCCGGTTGTTAAGTATCGATGAATGTTGCATAGTTTGATAGTTGGTTAATGCCCCCATTCGGGAGCAAGAAGGTGGGTCTTCTCTTACTGGATTAACTCTAGACAGCTACGGCTTCGGAATCTTAACTTTGGTCCGTAAAGCCGAGATTGAGTAGAAGGTGTAAGGTGGCGAAACAGCAAGGGAGCCAAACGGGAAGGCAGGAATTGGCTGCACTTTGTCTGCAGTTTACTGACGTTCGAAAGGAGGCCACGCTGAAAGGGTGAAACGCCACGCGGAGATTACCATGAAAGGAAGGTGTATTGCATCGAGTACGAGTGAAGTGTAGAGAAGCGGTTGAAGAAGGATCACTCAGGTCTCGGGACATCGACGCGAAACCGGGGACATTAATTCCGGTATTTAACATCGTTCGTACCTTATTTACTTAATACCCCGCTGACTGCCCGATCTTACCTCTACAATTTCTACTTGATCTTCTTATTCGCATTACCAGTCAATTTTTCTTTATCTATTTATTTTTTCTAATACAAATATATGATATTAAAAGTAATTTTATTTCTTATGAAAAAGCTACGGTGATCCTTCTTCGGCTGTGAATCTTATTTATCACCGATTCGATTGAACGGTACGCGTAGCGAAATCGCTTGCGCGCGTACGATAAAAATTCAATCGAATTGAATGAAAAAGGAAAAAAATTGGTGAACGTATCGAGGAAATGTGAAAGGGAATTGATAACCGGACGATTGACTTGATAAGCCGTCGCTTTTGAGGATCAACCGCAGCGATGGTGCAACACGATGCACATTATGCGATTGAATCAGTACGGTAATCTCGATTGAACGTGGTCGTTCGGTGTCTGTAGCCGTGCATACGTAGCCGAATATTGCTGCAGCTAGTTGCGTAGCCTGCCGGCGCACCAGTTCCACGCCGAGGACCAATCGGTTTCTCCAATATCGGGCTTACAACTCCGAGCTAATATAAGCCGATTCCTGTTCTAACGGTAGTTTTGCACACGTGAGATACCTAACGGCTAAAGGATTTGTTCTCTAATCTATTAATTAATCTTCCGTGCGTTCGTACCGATCCAGCCGGTACTTCGAAATTAAGACAGATTTTTTAAAAATTCGATTATCCTATTTTTTTATTCAGTGAAATATGTCAATTCTCTTTTTATTTATTCATCATTTTGTATTTTGCATGTTGTGGAAGTTATTGAGGGCGAGCAAGTCGCCTGGACTACTGTGTATGTCAGAACTAAAAACACCTCGTGTCTTATTCTTAATTTCATTTATTGCATTCGACAAATTTTTATCTAGTACAAGAATAAAAGCAGGAGATCAGAAGAAAGAAGGTTGTTCTTCTATAAAGATAGTCGTATTTATATAAGCGATTTGTACTTCGATCGTTTTATTTCATCGTCCATGATACAAACTGACGTGTCATAAATTTATAGCCCGGCATGATCAGCGACCCTAATCTGATTGCAACCTTTCAGTTTGGTTTACGGTAACATTCCAGAAGACAAATGCGTTCACCGTTTGTTAACCTGTCTACGAAATGTCAGACCAAAAAAATCTTCCAATGACGGAAACCGTACTAATTCTTCCCCAGAAATCATTCAATACAATCGATTACAAATCTTTCGATAAAAATAAATTTTAGCAATCGAAACAGTATATATATGCAGCTTGAAACTCGTACGTAACATGTATACAATTTTAATCAGCGAATTAAAGGAGAAGTGTCAAGCTGAATGCATTGCTTATGCAAACGTAGGTAGGAGAACTAATTAAAGAGATCCTCAATGAGACTGAGCGAATTAGTTCATAAAGATTAGTCGGCGTGACCGATTGGGAACCGTAATTAGGCGAAATATGTTAACGGCGAACGGAATAGGGAACGGAATGATTTGAAAATGTAATCGGAAAACAGGTCACGCTTCCTGGCAGCTGCAGTTGACCCAGTTTCGTTTATGTGGAAAATGAGATTTCAGGCTGGCGTTAGCCTGGAGGCAAAGGGGCGCGGGAGCAAGGATCACAGATTACCATACTGTAGATTGCATGATGCGAGGATAAGCCTCTGTTATCGTTGACAATAAATCTTCGACGTAGACGAGAAAATTAATATGTAATTCTTGCCATAATTTTTAATACAAATATTTTTTCGTGCTTCCTAAAAAATGATAGTATATAGAAATTTAAATATCTGGTTATCAGGGTAATCTTGTCTAGACATGATGCGAGATAACATATATCCATGTATTTATCACACCTTAAACGGCGCGATAGGGGGTAGTTAACCTGCTTCACTAACCTAGCAGCTTATGCTTGCGGCGAGATCGGTGATTTACGGGATAACCTAAATATCCAAGTATACTATAATACTAGCAATTATACGGTATCGTGGAATCACCGTGATGCTCTCACATATCCGGCAGCGCAGCACGACATGCCGTGGATGAGTAGATAAATCATGATATTATCATAAAAACAAAAAAGTCTTTTTTATTCAGAACAGAATACTTAAAATTATCGAATAACTAAACGTTCTCCTTCAGAATGTCAATATTTCAAAATCACTTTAATTATCGAAAACATTTTACTCAATTTTATGTATGTCTAAGATGACGCTATTTAATTAAGAAATAAATAGTTGATATGATAATTCGTTACTTTACCGCAGTGAGTCTATAGGGATGATGCCTTGTGAAAGGGGAGGATGAGGTAACTAGGTTGCCGCAGAGTGACGTCACAATTGCTCTAACCCACTTTTGATGCGGGGTCATAGTTCGTCGATTTCTACATTCTCCAGCGATTACTCACAAAATTGCGAATCTGATCAATACAGCCTCAGTGTACAGTCTGTCAAACGTTTAAACGTCGCATCACATAGAGAACGTCAATAATAAATTATCACATCTTCTATAATCGTGACCGATAAACTAATAGATTCGTTTCACATGTAGAGTATATATTTGCAAATGTTCTATTCGATTACGTTCATTATAAGCATATAAATAATGTTTATAAAAAGGGAAAAATTCACGAAGAAAAACGTTTCGCGCAAAACGCAGTGAATAGAATCTTCGGCATTTAGTCGCAAGAAGGGAGAGAATGCATCATCCTCAACAGCACGACAAAACAGAGAAAATAACTTAACCGCACGACAGGATTGTTTGATCGCGTGCCAACTGTATCGTTGCTGCGGCGGTGGGTCTTACGCTCGAATTTTCCTGCTTCCTGGCACGGCTCGTAGATCGCTGTCAGGGAATTAAAGTTGCGCGACGAAAACGGCCGTCTCGAAAGATCGACGTACGAGTTAAAGGTATCAGTCCACGCGAATCGGATTAGAAGAAGTTGGCAAATCCGCAAAAACCGCGATTTTACACGCGATTTACTGACCCATATTCCTGAACTAACGACGAGACGTCGCGACGTTCGCGACACGGATTTTTATGTGTCCCATACACGTTCATTAATTAACGATTCACTTATAGCATATTATTTATTAAATATAAGAATTTAATAAAAAATAATGTAGAAAAATTTTGGTGAATTTTCACCAATTGGATAATTGAGTTTCGCTATCAGGATTGTTGATTCAATGGGGCATGCCAGGAAAGAATAGGCTCCTAAAAGGATTAAATTAGCAATGAACTCAGTAAAGGACCTCGGCGGTAGTGGGCTACCAATCTTTCCATCGAGATAAGCCGAGCGCCGCGAGTAATCTCGGTCGCGATTTCGGAATCCGGAGGATCGGTAGTTCTCGGTCTTTCTCCCGCCCGTAGCGTACATCGTTCTCAGTTCGCGGATCCACGAAATTGCAGGAATTGCCTAGCCGCTTAAGCCCGTCGAGATTGCTTCCTGTTTCCCGCGCGACACGTACTTATTTTCGTAGAAAGAACGACCCGGCGATAACTGCGCCGATGCTTCTTAGGAGTGGTTGATTCTAAAAGACGAGACGAAAAGGATAGCGGTGGGTGCGCGCGCGCGACTTCACGGGGGAGACGACTGGTGGTGTCTAGGAGGAGGGCAGGGATAGACGTTTCCTGGCACGGAAGAGAAAGGCGGCCGAGAGCCGTCTGCAAATGGCATGGATTAGGTAGCTTCCCCTTGGCGGATCCGCGTTTCCTTCCGGGGGACCTGCGAAGAATTCCTTTTCAGTATTACGTTCGCCGACGAATATGGAGGCGTTTCCTTCGTCTCTTTTCTCTGTGTCCCTACACACATATTTCCCCCGTGTCGACAGGCGCCAGACCGTTGTCTTTCGTGTGACGTGTGCACGTTACAACGTGTACACCTGTCTGATACACTTGCCGCAGACGAGTGCAACCCTCTCTTTGGTATCTCCTCTACCGATGACATGTTCGCTGACGAAAATTGTTAGCTATTGTTATTTTACGCGCTTAGATTGTTGAAAATAGATTATTAATAATCAATATTAGGCAATGTATAAACTTTTATTTCTGAACACTGTAATTTACTGAAAGGGGAGATGGCATGCGTTCGAGAAGAGAGAGAGGAGATGATGAACGGAGGGCAGGGAATAAGAGAGATTTCATAGTATTAAGATCGCAGAGAGTGGGATCTATTTTGAGGGACTTTCCATCTCCCTTTGTGCCAAAGTACGTCTGTTATAACAGTAAGAGTATTAAAAGAGTGAAGTTTTCTAACAAAAAAATCCCCTAAAATTATAATTTTAAATTATTCAATCTTATCTAATTCTTATCGCAATTTTTTTGTTGCAGGTAACAACATCCATTAGATGACACAAGAGTTTCCCAACGTTCAGCCAAGTAGTAAATATTACAAATAAAATAAACATTTCTACTAACATTTGATAGGGAAAATATTAAACGAATATCGAACACGTGAATGATCGGTGTTGGTGGAAACGTTGAAACCTTTTTGTCAGACGGTGACGCGTGTTATTCCGTAAACAGCAGTTTCACCGAAGTAAATCCCGGCGGCGAGTTTCCAAGACGTTCGATCCGAACCGTTGAATTAAGTTTCCATTCCGATCAACGGTTATCGGCCCCGCCAGCCTGTTTCTTTCGAGGGCCGTGCGGAAGGTAGAATGTATTCGCGACAGGCAATTTTGGCACGTCCGCAGTTTCGGTGCTGGACGCTGGGGCTCCGGGCTAACTGAAGTCGAAGGTATGGTTATTCCGTCCGGGCGAACTGTTGCGAGCGGCTCGATTTCCATTCGAGGGAAATCGGTTGGAAGGTCGCTCGCAAGGGTTAAATTAGCCGCGCGGAATGAAACACACAACGGGGCCCTGGCAATTTTGGCCTCAGTCGCGTTGCATCGCGCCGTTCTCTGGCTTCCGAACGCCGCTCGAGGCTTTGTGTCGAGTCGCAGTGAAAAGGTCGGATTGATAATACTGATAGTCCCTGTTTCGGTCTAATACACTCTGTAAGTCGCATCCGAGGATAGGTAGAATCAGTACTTCAGCTTCCACTTTAGAGAAAATTAAATTGTTTATTTATTTCAAGGGGTTGAAAGCCCTGTAACATAAAACTTCAGACGTCCCTGCTGAAGGTTTACATAATTAAAAGGCGTCTTTTTATTACGCTTCTGGTATTACATAGATTTTTATGTTAAGCGAAGGTTTACTTGTACGTCATTCTTCTGTCCGGGTATATCAGCGCTTGAATTCAATTTCAATTGTTCTCGGCTACGAAGAATAGAGGAAAGCAATAGGATAGAAAAAAAGAATAGTGGAAGAGCTAAGAGGACAGGCTGTTGAGGAAAGGGGGACACGGCGAAACAGATGTGTAAGGGGCCGTCGAGGATTGGTAGCGGGGTTTCCTCGTAATTTCCCGTGGGTAAAGATAGTGAAACGTGCTGGTTTCGTCCTTCCCGTCCTCGCGGACGCCACGTCGTCTTCGACGTCGTCGTAGACGAGGCCGCTAATCTCTCGAGTTGTACCGCGAGGAATCCAGATAGAGAAATGGGAAATGGAAAGTCTCCACAATGGACCCGACTATGGGTATGGTAGTCGTTGTCGTTGGGAACGTCTTCTCTTCCTCTCGCGTTCGGTTCCCGATAATCCTCGACCGTGTTATCAACCTCGCGACTCTTTTCGTTTCGCATTTGCACCTGCCGGTATAGCGTGCCGCCTTTGATGGCCGCTGAAACGACCGCTGGCTATAAAAATCGACGGTGGTGTAATGGAACGAGGGAACGGGTTGTCTGGAATCTTTCGCGAATTTCCTGACCCGGTTATATCCCTTGTTGCATTTTCTTTTTCGGGTGATACCGCGGAGCCGTAGCTGATAATACAGAATAGAATGATTTCAATGTGACCCAGCGAATAGATTTACTTTCCTGAATGGACGATCTGTAACTCACCCGCATACGTCGAGAGAAATTCTATTTTTCCTATTTCCTACAGAATGGGGACATAAAACCCTTATCGATAAGAGTACAGATCGCGCCCACCCGTGAATCCCTCGTGGCTCTAGAGAAGGTCAAATCGTCAGCCCCAGTGACATTTCCGGGTATCAAATACTTCGGCGCGATAAATAACGGCGAATCCTAGCAGAGAATCACGATACTGCTCGAAAACGTCACCGGCACGTGGACGCCGGTCTCATCGAAATCCGGGTGAAAGCTCTCGACCGAATGCGTCACACGCTCGCCTTTATTTATGACAGATTTACAAAATTGGAAAAACTCTTTTGGCCCCCCTACGAACCACTCGAAGCCGACCTTTCCCTTTCCTCGGTAGACTGATCGGCCTTCAGATTCCTCCCTACCTTTCTCGCCGATCTCAGAAAATTCAAATTTATGCCCGTCCGATGCCCCGAGGGACGATTTTTATGGCCCGCACGTGTACCAACAACTTGGGAACCCCAAATTAAGATACAACACGAGAATCGTGTTATCGGCGTGGGTGGACCAATCGATTCGCTTACAAGTCAAAACTGACAATTCGCACATTTGTCGTTTTCGTCTGTCAATAATATATACGCGACATGCTTGTTTTTACATATCTAAAACATTTGTCTAATAAACTGACGAGACTAATGCGACTCACGATGCGAAACGAGTTCTAACCGAGTTAACATGGAAAGAAGATTTTATTCTTTGTTGGAAACATTTACCCAGCAATATCCTGATGAAACGTAGACGTTCAGCGATAGCAATTCAGTCATACTCTCTGAAGGGGTATCGAGGGAGGGAATGGAAAGCAGCGAGCATTGTTGGCCGAGGGGTAAAACGCGGAGTAATATGCAAAAGAGGCAGAGCCGCGGTGAAACGGGCGAAGCGAATAAAAGTAAGGGGCGAGGGGGCAGCCCGGACAGGTGTACTCGGGCTCTTGGCGAATTATTCTTTGGCGCGAAGGGAGGCGAAGACAAGTCGGCTGATAAGGCGACCATTGCCTCTGTCCCGGCACCTTACCCTCACCAGATACTAATTCCCTTTTCTCCTCTTCGCCTTCCGCCTACATTAAAGTTCAATCGTTCGCGTTCGGTGAACGACGGCTAAGTAGTTCTGGGAAAGCGATTCGATTTCTTCCGGACCTCTCGTTGCCTTTCCTTTTTGTCTTTCCTATCCCAACCACTTCCCTCCTCGTTCCTCTGCTCGGGATTTATTTCGCGGGCTTGACGTCTATCGACGACGACGCACGAGTAAATCCGGTGGTTTTCCCGGCGGAATTGAATTGTTCAGATAATTTCGAACTCCCAGCCCGACGGTGCGTTCGAAGAAATTGCTGCGACAGATCAAATCGCGATAGCAGGTGATCGGTTCACGAATAGACTCCATTCAGAGGAAAAATTTGTCAACAATTTCTATACGTATTTAATCAATTCGTTTAATTAGTGTAAAAAAATCTGTACCCTGTTGGACATAAATCCTGTTCCCTCCATGCAAAATTTACTAATCAATTACTCGAACTTCTTCCGGCGTGTCCTTGGCCGTCCCCTTTTATCTCGTGATCTGAAGGGTCCTTTAATCTCCAGTCACAGCCAACGAGCGTTACGTGGCGCGCGCAGGCACCTACCTACTCCATTCTCCGCAGTGGCTTATCCTTTCTGATAATTAACGTGGCGCCTGATACTATTTATATGTGATAGCAAACTCGGGCTCGCGCGCGCTCGCGCCACCGGCTTAGCCTGTAACCCGGCTGCTGCAGCAGCATGCAACCCCGTAGCGTAATTTCGTCGGGCGGCCGCGCGCTCGTGCTTCCAATTACCGCGAAATCGTATTAATCCCCGCGAAAATCCCGTGTCGAGGTGATAAACGCGCACCGACGCGGTTCCACCCAGGATTACGCTGCCACGCCACCTGCGGCGGAGATATCCCCTTTACACGGGCCACCGACGAGACTTTGAGAAAAAGTTCTCGACAGGTAACGCCACCCGGTGTTTCGGCCGAAATGCTCGAGAGGGTCTGTTGACACGATAATGTACGATGATCTCAATGGGCTTCGAACTAGATTCGGTAAGCGTGAAGAATAATAGCACGTGCGCGTTGGGCTAAATAGTAGCCATTAATGGGAACGCTTGAGTTTGGTATTCCGTCACGGTATTATGTTATCGCAAAATAGTAATTTTTTATGACTGTTTTTTTAATATAAATAATCGATGGATCGATTTGAAATATTAACTCCCGTCCATTGAAATCGTGGAAATTAAATAACAAAACTAGCGAACATGCAATGCGATGATGGCACTCCTTTAAAATTTGGAAGAAATTTAAAAGAATTCAAAAGTATTGAGAAATTCTATTCGTCTAATTGTCACCTATTCTCAGAATTTTTAATCGCCTGTAACTTGCAAAATGAAATGCCAGAATCGAGAATCGAAATTGAAATTAGTATTCTGAGGTACTCCAAGCTTTTAGGCTCGTCGAACGGTGTTGAAATCGGAAAACTCTATAATGGTAGGTGCACAGGTAAATTTTGCTAATGTAAACCGTGGGTGAGATCATTGGGCCAAGGGGAGGGGGTTTAATACTTGATGCATTTCGCGTCGAATTCCGATCGGTCATTTGAATGTTTCATCCGGCCGTTTAACCCCGTCGAATCGGAACGGAGTTGTACACGGTATTAATCGAACGACCGATTCGTAATCAAACGGCGGTCGCGGGCTACCTGCGAACGTTAACAATTTGCTCAATTAACAGTTCATTTGGTTGCCGCGAATCAATCATGTACCCGCGTCCCTTTAATATTTGTTCGGTCGCCGCAAAAGCATTTGCAATGCGAGAAACGACACCTCGTCGCGCCGCGATCGGGATCGACATTGCGCGCATTCAAAAATTATTCGCCATGAGCCAGGAAATAATCGTTTTTTTTCTCGTCTGTACGAGAGGATGCGTTTCATCGTTTCGAGAAACTCTCATGACACGTAATTCGATTTATTTTCGAAATTTACATCCGATTCTTCGCGCGTAGGTAGCTAAGGGAAAAGTGTAATGAAATAAAGCAGACAACGATCGCCGTGTTAGAGATTCGATTTGAATGCTTGCTCGAACTCCTTTGTAAATCGTCCGCATAAATGTGTGATTAATAACGCCAATATCTGCTGGGAATTCGATTTAAAACACGCAGCTGGGGCATAACTCGCGAGTGAGGAGCAGAAATAGCTCAACAAAATCACGCGATCGGTTCGATCTGCATAAACGCGTTAAATGCAGATTAAAATCGTTTTCTCCTTGTTTTAAACATATCACTCTTTTAAGTAACATATTTATTACTTTATCATAAAAATAAACAACAGCCCAATTTTCCGTAGTAATTTACTTACCTCTCATCAGTAAACCATGGTAGCTCTATTTCGTTTCTTGTAAATTCGAATTCCCAACGTAACTTAAATTGGGTAATTAATTGTTTTGAAAGAATGCTTCGTTAACTCAGGGTAGTAGACAGTATAGGTAAAGTTTAATTGAAAGAATATCGTCCGGCACCGGATTGGCCGCGTGTTGCCGGAGGAACACGAAACGGGCGTATTGAGAGCGGAACGTACACGGTTCGTACTCTCTCGAAAACTAATAAACATACAATTGTAGAATGAGATGGAACGCGAACAACGGAACGAGAGAACGGAGCCGGAGGCGGGTGTAGTCTAGTTTTCCTGGTGGCGCTCCTAGACGACGTAACAAATGGCAGGCCGGTTCGAGGCGAGGGATCGAACGGTAATAATCGTAAGACGTCGACGGGAGAAAATAGTTGGTTAATGGTAAAACTTCGGGATCGGTAGCAGCCAGAGGTGAAACAAACGCGGTTGCAAGCTGGGAGTAGCTCGCGTCGGATAAACCCGCGAACGAGTAACCCGGGGAGGGAGGGAAAGAAATATCGTCGGGATGTAACGTTGCATACCGTACGGTAACGGCTTTTCGATATTCTTCGGTACGATCGGTTGCCCGCTCGCTGCCTGCGTCCCGTTACGTGATCGCTCCCGGGCTAGGAGACTGACGCGTAATGCCGCCGTTACATCTTCCAGGTTGAGATCCGCGAGAAACACAGTTGGATTTCCCCTCATCCCCTGATAACGATTTCGTACGTACGCGCCTCGACTTACTGTTCGCGCTTGAAACATCGCGATACGAGATCCGAAAGGATTTGCAAGTATCGTGTATCGGCTGAGCTAATTCTTCGCCCGTCTCCAGATCAATTCCAATTTATCTGTACGACTTCGCTAAATTCGAAAGTCTCAGAATTTCAGTGGGAAANATTCTTCGCCCGTCTCCAGATCAATTCCAATTTATCTGTACGACTTCGCTAAATTGGAAAG
>SHCU01000268.1:93733-104234 GCA_004307685.1 Ceratina australensis | reverse complement strand
AAATCTTCCGGATAAAATTCAATAAAGAACGTGAAGTCATGATCCCGGCTTACGGGTCGTCAAATAATTAATTGATTAAATGTTTAATTCAGAATATATTCATGAACTATTCATTATGACAAATAAAATACGTAAAATAAATTCTAAAATCCTTGGGCATATTTGTTTAATTATTTAAATGAAATTGTTCTCCTGTTTTCGTACGGATTAGTTTTCCCACGTTTTTAGTACCGACCGAAGTATCCACTGACGACTGATAATCTCGTCGGACATTTCGCCATCCCCGTAAACAAATGCCCCGTAAACCAGTGCCTAAATTTAATTTCGTCCCGCGCCGTGCCGCCGGTCGGGGAAATCAATTGAACGTCCACGTGGATTCTAAATGCACGCCGTTCTCTATGTAAATTAACCAGCCGACCGTTTGTTCGGTACGCGCAAATTGAGCACAGTTACTGTTAACCCTTTTTTTTTTTATTTCCTCTCTCTACTTTTTTCCCCGCGTTTCGCGCACGATTGCTTCGCAAATTACTCGTAGCTATAATCGTTTCACATCTCGCAATTAATACCATGATTACTGGCAAATTATTTCATTACGGTTAATTGCTTCGTACGCCTGTTACAAAAGAGACTTTAAAAGCGTGAATATTCAATATGATATACGATAAAAAAGTCCTTTCATATTTATAAATATGAGAAGCATATTTCCATGAATCAAAATTTTGCACTATTTTGCCTGCCGATCAGTAAAACAGATATAAAAAAAATTGTAAAAAAATTTTACGAGCGTCAGAAGAGCCGAGTGACTATCGTGGCCCCTGAAAGCGTACATATGCAGCGGGGATATTCGCTCAGTCAGATAACATCGGTGGAAACAAAGGCTAGAGGTTCGACAGACTTGATTTCATACGGAAAAGCGAAGGAAAGCGTTGGTTAGGATAGCCGAAGGAGGCAGGGAAGATGGTGCAAAGTGTGGAAATGTAATATAGCTGATATGATTGGGGGCACTGCCGCGATGCGGGGCGCGAGGGGCCGAGCGGGGACATAATCGAACGAAAGGAATCGAACAACGTCAGGGAAGATGAAAAGAAACGCCCGGTAAGGCGTCGGAGGCGAGGATGGGTATACCGGTAGAGGCCACGGCGGCGTGGTTGTTGCAAACGCGAACTGGCAAATTGAAGCTCGTGTAAGTGGAAAGCCAATTTAGAGTTCCTTGTTGCGAAAATAAGATCAGTGGATATTATTGGGTATCGTAACGGGTGCAACACGCGTTTCCTACCTCGGTTAGAACGAATTCGGCCCGCGAGATATATCGGCGAGATGAAATAAACACGTTGCAGTTTCGCGTTCGGATTACCCCACGGTAACCGTGGAGGTGTAATTTTATTTTGCAACAGTATCGAGGTACCCGAGACTTAGTTTTCGTTTAAGCGGAAATATTTTCGCGTCAGGCTGAAATCAGATAAAGAATTCGGTAAAATCTCAGATGAAAATATTGATTTTCATAAATCTATAAAAGTAACTTCGTAGAATAGAACAGTCTCATTTTTTCCTCGGTATTAGCCGGTTTATACGGTGGTAGAGAAAAGGGATAACTGTACAAGCAACGATCGAGAGAAAAGAAGTATGTTTTTTGTTTATCTCTTTTTCGTTCTTTATCGTGGGAGTTCTACGCGCCGTTGAATATGTGGCCTTCGGAAGAGATGAGAGGACCGTAGCTTGTTTATATCGTATTTCAAAGGGCCGACAGACGGGATCGTGCATCTTCCGTAGGCAACACTCCGGCGAATCAAGCAACAGTAGGAAAATGTGTAATGGCCTGGCTTCCGTTGAAATTGACTACTGACACGGCCGCGTATACCTTGACTCTCGCTGCTGCGGTATTACCGTTATACGTACAGCAATTTCACTGATTCCTCACAAGAGGAAAAATATGCTCCTAAATCGTTTACGCTCATGCATTGAAAAAATATCAAGTGCTTTACTGTAAATGTATATCTCAAGAATCATAATAATTTCTAATAGGAATAAGTTTAATATAAAAAAATTCAAGAAATAGTTTTACTTTTAATTACACGACTTTAATTGGTATCACCCTCAGGAGCTATGATTATCATTTAGAAAGAGCGTAGTAGTTTCCCTGTTTGCCGATTCACGCGCCGCAAGCCGATTATTGTGATCGTTACCGTTGCCGGTTTCGCGCGCGAAACAATTTGGAATGAAATATGTTGCCGGCGGGGAGTTCGTTTGCGTGCGGAACAGGTAGTTGAAACGGGGTAAAAATTACCAGAGAGACCGTGCGCGGATAAACCTCATGTGGAATTTGGGTAAAATTTTCGATTTCGATTCGAACGAGCTCTCGCAAAAGGGATGCAGAACGTATGCAAATGGTGGAGGGACACCGAGATCCAATAATACAGATCCGGCGCGTCGTTCAGCTGAGCTGGTACACGAAAACATTTTAACGCGCAATTATCGTGGCGGCGTTTAATCAGCTATTCGTTTCAGCGGCACGGGTAATTCAATTATAACACACGTTGACCTGAAGACTCTCATCTCGGTTAATTGTTTAATTACGTTTGCATGTAATTAGCGAATGATTGCAAATACCCAGCCGGTCCGCGTATTAAATATGGACGCGTGCTGAATATTTCTGATGCGATAGGCTAGGGACTGATAAGGAACAACGCCGCAATTTAACGATCGTAGCAGATTACATCACGTAGGGAAAAATATTTTTCATTAATTCGTTATACTAATTCCATATTAAACAGATATTTCTATGCTTCATTAGTTTGAACGTAATTCATTATCATTTTTATCTAGCATTCGATTTATGCTCGGGACAATTTGTCGGAGGCACTATGGTTTCATGAAATAAAATGAAGCTGAAGAAATTGCTTTAGCCGCGTTGCTAATGCAAGGAAGAGTAAAAGACTCAGGAGTGTACGAACGCGTGGAGTAAGTTCTCAAAGTTTCGATCGCTCTCTTCTCGCTTGATATAGCTGCCCGGTTCTGTTAGCTTTCTTCCTAGCTACCTTTCCCATTTAACGAAAGGAACTCAGCGAAAATTCCATAACATTAAGTGCTGAATTCTTTAGTTATAAGAGAAAAACTTAATAAGTAAACTTCGTTACGTGCCTTGGCGAAGTTAACGGCTATGATATGTAGTTGAACTACAAAAATAATTTCAAGAATGTTGCGCTTATCCCAGGATTTCCTTCCGCAAGTTATTTAATTAAACTGGAGCTACCCTCTACCTTGACAGATTAAAATTGAATCAATGTTTTCATTCGAACAGACATAATTTTTCGAATCTCCTGTTATATACATTTTATACAGGATTGAAGTTTACTTTTTAAAAAATGTCTAAGCTGACGGACTAATATAATTTCATTTATAGCCCTGCCTGGACATCTGTTAGTGTCCAGTCACCCGCACTGGCAATCAGTCAACTGAAATACGACGAACATTGTTCTGTTTACACGCCTTCGGGCGTGATTCATTATTTGTAGTATTAATTCTCGTGGCGGGAGGTCGCCTAGCCAAAGGCCATTTACGATTTAGCTGCAGCTGTCGCGTAAAGAATTCTATCTAAAAACACGAAATAGTATCAGTGGTCAAGCATATAGAAAATGCTGTATTACAATCAGAAATTAATAAATCGTTCGTTCTACTGATATATAATGAATGATCTAGTCATTGGTCACTTTAATGCATCAGTAGCCTAAATCTCATCTGTTTCTACATTCTCCTCATTGATCTCTCGAAACCTAGTCGATACGAGAATAACGAATGCCTGAGCAGGATTAAGATCGGATAACCGAGACCAGTCTCGAATTTTCCATGAACAGATTTTCTGACCTCGTGTAAATATTTCCACCTCTACTATCCTGTCCCTAGTCAACGCTCAAAAATGGTTTACACCTGACGTAAAAATTACAGAAATATATTCTGTGATTTAGTAAACGAATCTATTGAGCAAAGAGCGAGAAGATCGTAGGACTGCGTGTATCCACAAGGTATTTGCGAGTGAGAAGAGTGGCGCGGCGAAAAGTTTATAAAGAGTGCCTAAAGGCAAGAAGCCTCTCCGTGGTGTTGGCCGTTGGGCCAATGGAGTTCGTCGACCCGCAGTTTCGGAAACAAGAGCCAGCAGCGAGGGAAAGTGGAGGCCGAACGGAGCGAAGGAAAGAAGGAAGCGGGATTTCGCCGAAGCGTGCGCGGAATATCGCGGCGATACGGCCGTGGCGCAAAAAGGAAAACAAATTAGCTGGATCAAAGAAACGTGCTCCGCGGTATATTAGACTCTCGCAGAATTCCACGCAGCCGAGACGCAGCGGCTGTGTACGGGCGCCGGTATGTTGCCGGTTGTTTCGGCGCGGTGGATCTAGCGTCGTACAGATGATATCGGATCTAAGGGAATTAGGTTGTCCGAGTCGGGAACGGAATAAATCTGATGGTCTCATTGTTCCTTTTCGGTCTGCGAGATCGGGGAAAAATGTTCTGATTGCTCGCTCGCCTTGGACCTCGCGAAACCTCCGTGCAATTCCTTTATCCACGTTGCTTGACGTTTTCTTTGCGCATGAGAAATATCCAGTTAATAAAATATTTTTTCAATAAAGTAATTCTTTAATCGGCAGCAACGTGGTAAAGATTTCAGTCAGAAATCTTTTTCGGTGAGAATCGGTTTGGCGATGAGGGGCGAAAAAGTCGCGGGACAACGGTAAAACTCACATAAATCGGTATTAGAATGCATAATCACCTCTTGGTCGCTGATTAATTCGTTCGTAGCCGGGTTTAAGAGCAAGCGGACCGAGGCTTGATTTATAGTCCCGTTTACCTCCAATGGAAATCTCAGCCCCGTCTAGCACCCTTCACAGCGAGACTTTAACGGCAAAAGGGCAACGGATCTTTCGTTGAAAGGTTGCGCTACCCTTTTCAACGGGCGGAGAGGGGTGTACTGCAATACACAGAGACGTTCGGGGTAACAATACCTCCTCGCTTCTCCGGCCACGAATCCCTCGTTCCTCCTCTATTTTTGAGGGT
Source organism: Ceratina australensis (assembly GCA_004307685.1). Taxonomy (NCBI): domain Eukaryota; kingdom Metazoa; phylum Arthropoda; class Insecta; order Hymenoptera; family Apidae; genus Ceratina; species Ceratina australensis. Next base: position 99,191 of record SHCU01000268.1, on the reverse strand, counting down.
AAGAGCGATGGCTTTCACCCTTTTTCACGAAAGGCTTGGCGCGCGTACAAAGTGACGCATTTCTCTTCCTTTTGCCCCCCACTCTCATTGATTCTCCTTTTTCCTTTCGCGCACCGCCCTTCCTTTCCCCGAAACGTCTGTTTACCCGTTCATTATTCCGTTGAACGCATTCAAGGCCGGTCAGCTTCTCGCACCGATGACTTACATCTTACCTGATATCTAACAGGGAGTTTCCAACCCGAAATGCTACACGTTTACTGTTGGTACATTTTGTACATAGTGCATTTTTACTGTTAATCAGGCTCTAAGTTACAGTGAATTTGTCAATATTTCTTTTTTCGTTTTTTTTTTCATTTCTTTTCTCGTTTCGTTCTTATCAATGATATTCAATTAGAACTGATAGAATTAATTTATTATTTGATGAAATGATTGATAGTTTATTCGTAATATCCTTTTTACTATTTTCGACGTTTGTACATCTTATACAGAAATTAGCCGGGCTTACCCTAGATTCAGCAGCGATCTGTTTGAATTATACACTTCATATTCGCAGACGTTTCTGAGGCTTCTTGCTTAAACCTCTTATTGTTCCGCGCAGCATGACCTTTTCACTAGTTGCATTAGGGTCTCATTGTTGGTATTCTTGCATCAACATAAATGCATAAATTCAAAGCGCACTCCGAACTAACCCAATTTCAGGGGTGGAAAATTACATTTAGTACCTACCTACGTAGGATTATTTAACTCGCGGAAACTTTATACGCAGTCCCTCAATATCCCAAGCGCAACCGCGTAATCTCTCTTTTTCTACCCGCGCCTTCTAATACGTAGATTTGATTTTCCTTATTCCGTCAGCGGAGGCGCGAAAAATATCGTTTGCTCCGTAAACGTCGTCGAAGATTTCTGAAATCAGTTTTCGCTGCCCCGACGGCGAAGGTTATCGGATGACTCGTCCCTCCGATGTATTTACGGCGTGACGATCAAATTGATTTAGAACCCTCACGGCTTCAAGCCGACCAATACGCGCGTGGGCACGGCGCGAGCTGCTTAAAAGCCGAGTAAATAAACGCATCCCTCGTGCCAATAACGCGCGTCACGAATCCGGACTTGGCTTCGAGGGCGAGCCGGCGGTAGGATGAAACCTCTTACGGGGATGAAACTCGATTTGCCTCGGACCCCTCGACGGTCGAAGGGGATACCTGGAAGCGGTAAACAAGGGAGCACGCATCGCCACGGATTCCTCTAAATTGTCGTTGGATAACTCTTAAACGATTCTTGCCGGCTGGATTATGAACTTGAGGACCGGCTGTCATAACAACGGCATCTCAATGTCTTTCTTCGTCAAATATATTTCATCAGAGAAATGAACAACATGCAATTATTCGAATCGCATGTTAGTTTTATGGTATAAGAATCTAAATGATTTTGTGACAATTTTATTAAAACATTGATGCAACTTGTAAATTTGTGACAGTAATTTATTAGAGTACAGTAAAGTATGCAACGAGTTGCTTTACTGTAATGAACAATATCATAGGGAAACTAGTTTTAATGAACGTCATTTACAAACTTCGTCGATCAATATTTTCGATTTTACTTCAGCGACAATTAATTTACCTTCGGAAATAATTAAAATACTGTAACTGCGTGTAATCAAGTTAGTCTTTGATGTTCAGTCGACTGTGACAAACTGCTAATTCATGGAATCTACAGAGGTTTCAATTTTCAGGTAGTTTCAGTCATTAACCTGTTTTATTTAGATACAGAAGTAGAAAAAATAAAGTAGTAACACATACGTGCAAATTCATATATAGCATTCCGGATTATTTTATTAATGGATAGTGCAAATGTATTTTTATTATCATTCTGGGAATTACATAGAACGAAGTTCGTTATTTACTTAAAAGACTTTTAAAACTTGCGAGGTCCAGAAATTGCACCTTTTAGACCCATATACCTGTATTAGCATGTTGCCAAAAATTGGTCTAATTGGTGACTTGCGTTACGTCCCTCGAGTAGTGTTTAGTTACCAAAGTTTAGTACCTCCGGGACCGAGGGACCGCAAGGTGAATTTACTCACTGTCTGAGCTTCCACTTGACCGTCAAGACCATAAATTTTGGTCCGTGTAAATGCCTGAGCGACATCTTCTACGCAAAACTTTTTACGACCGTATGCCTTGTCCAATAAACTGCTCGTGTCGCCACTTAATTTAGCTATCTCGAAAGTGAAACGTTTGATAAGGAATGATTATTTAATTTCTCTTCCGCTCGAGAAGATTTAATTACTTTGTATCACTGAAGAATGCATTCGCTCAATTTGTTTGTCCGTTTGTTACGTACGAAGTTAAACGAAGCTACGATAACAATGAGGGGAAAACAGGGTGTACGGATAAGAGAACGGGAATTTAAAGAGGGATTTCATCGAATCCGTTACGTTAGTTAATTGGGACGGCATCAAGAGCTTTGGAAATGCCGAAAGTCGTTACGGGCTGGTAACTTTGATCGAGAGAAGTTACCACCGAAGTTACTGTAACCCATCCATTTCTCGGACCGGCGACGAAAGAGTGCGGTGGAACTGGGCGAAAATGTTCGGCGAACAAAAAGGTGAAAAAGAGATTCGGCGACGAACACTTTCAAACCGGTCGCGATCAATTAAAAGTTAGCCGAGTTTGATTTATCGAACGATTTCAACTGATTCCGATCTCGATGAAAAGACCAGTTTCCACCCCACGATTTCCTTTTCACGGTTCCTGGACTCTTTCACCGATACCTCCACCGACTCCTTACGGTCAACTCGAATCTCTTTGTGATATCCATGCATACATTAGTTCCTCCATTGAGGTACGTAAATCTTCGCGCAACGTTCCCTTGATAACGTACTTACTTCTTTCAATTGATAGCATAAAAATAACATATGTATCGATAGATCAGAAATAATTAAAATTTTCTTTCTTTCTTTTTTTAAAGCAGCTGCTTTTCATTAATTGTTATCTTAGATTCTATCATAACGATAGATATCAGATCCTGTACAGACATAGGGTACATTGTAATTCCAGTATAAATGTAAATGATCTAGTTTTATATAACTGCAAGTACTACATCTATTTTCGGCATTTTCCTCAACGGCAAATGACATGGATATCTGAAGTGACCACGTAAATGGAATTCGGTTAAAAATAGCTCGATCAAAACGGGCGTAATATATAATTGGACGTCGATGCACCTGGCCGATATTATTCGAATGTGCGCGGGGCACCTTATCACGGGCGATCTGTTGTTCCCACGAGGAATTTCGCTCCTCATTTATCTTCATTATCGACGTATCTGTCCCGCGCCGTCGGAGACCATGGCAGCAGCGTACACTAAATACGCTGCCGCTTGTATAAACATTTGAATATTTATGAAGGATGCGTCGCATCGGTCCGGCTCGCCGAGCATCGCTCGTACAGTTGTTCCTCGATCGTATGACGGTAGGCAATGATCAAAAACCTGTCGGAGTTACATCGGTCACAGTTATGCAGAGCCGATCGCGATTCACTCCCCGGGCGATGCGATATTGTCTCTCACTTCCCCGTCGCTTCTCTCAATTTTTCCCTCCTTTCTTCTTTTTTTACCTACCATCTCGCGAACAATGCTTTTCCATTTACATTCGGTGTTTACATCGCGCGAATTCCATGCATCGGCACTGCCACTGTTTGCTCAACTGAGTCCCTTTTCTTGCCCCCTTGTGTTCTCTCCCTTCGCACATTTTACAGCCTGCTCCTTATGGTATTTCGGTACTCCTCCGACCCTGTCAGCCTTGATGCCTCATAGAATACTATTCCCGATTTCAAATACGATCATGTGTCGGAAGAGTGGAATATTAAGAGATGGTTTCAGTTATGAAATAACCTATAGCATTTTACAACCACTCACTTTTGCGGAAGGAAGGAACCAGTTTGGGTATCGAAATGGAACGGAGGCTTTACTGATTCCGCATAACGGAAATTATTCGAACTATCACCGTAGCCGTAACCGTACGCCGTAAACGGCGGAAATTATCGAACGATTTCCTATAAAAGCTTCAAACTTAACCTGCGAGGAAGCTATATTATTCTAGTTCGAATACTATTACATATTTACGAACCTGAGACGAATGCAGACGCGTGAGGATATTAATATTAGGGTGTAGCACATTTCACGGATCATGTATCGGGACGAGAATTGAAATGAAGCTTGTTATTATACGGTGTTATTTCAGGGAGACAGAAATTAATATTTACCGTGCACTATTCATCGCGCGTTCTCATCTATGCAAATATATTGAAAGGTATGGAGGGAGATACTTCTTAATAAGAGTTACCTCGCCCGTTCATCCTTGCAGCGAACATCTCGGCCTGCCGACGCGGCTGTGTCAACACTAGAATAGAGAACCATTACCGCTAAAAGCGTTGAACCTGAACGCTTTATATGTATTTCAAGCGCGGCGTGATTCGTGACATTGGTTATTCACGAGGTTTATGCGGGAAGAATAAATATTTCGAACGGCTGGCGCGATGATTAAAAATGTAGAAACAATTTCAGCAGTCAGTTCTTCATTTAAAAATTGGAATATTTGTTTACGAGAGCGAAACCCTGCAAAATGGTAATTGATTATAGATGGGTAAAAAAAATCTTGCCGTAATCCCCATGAATATAATCGTAACGAAACTGTTTGTTTTCAAACTCCGCGATTCAGAATAACGATATTGTAAAAGGGTGAACTGCAGTGAGAATTAATCTCAGTACTGTTGTATTAAATATTAAATCACGTTGATGCAGGACTTTATAATGCTCTTAAATATTATCGAGCGTCTGACAGAAGCAGCCGGCATTGGAAAAATTAATGGTCAGCTGAAAAAGGAGGATCGGTTGTTTTCTCCGCGTCTGCTCTGGCCAGGGGTGGAATCCGTAGAGCTCATCGCAAAGAAAAACAATAAAGTGATTGTTAATGGCTGCGCCGTGAGCCACCGCTTAACTGACCCGAGGCTGTTCGGGTAATACCAGGTGGACACTTAACCCCGGTCGCTCATTAACTATTTGGATCGTGCTGATTATGCTACTAATTGGTAATCAATATTCAGTATGACCATTAAAGCCGCGGTGATATCGATACCAGTAATGCGTCTCCGCTGCTTCCGGAGCCTGCTAATGCGACCGTTAAGCGAAGGAAGCCTGCCCGAAATAATCGTAATACCATTTCCGCATTCGGATTCGCAACACGCGTTCGACAAACAGTTACATTTAATGTTGCTCGTGTACGGCTAGGGACAGCGAATCGTAGCCTACTCTCTGTGAGTTTTCCGTAGGGTGACGAAATCTAAGGTATTTATATACATGTTAAAATTGTTTCTATTTTGATAGATGTAAGAATCCAGAAGCATTGATCCTGCATCGAGTATTGAAAATTAGGACAAACATTTATTACTCCTCTTGGATT
>SHCU01000268.1:62723-75608 GCA_004307685.1 Ceratina australensis | reverse complement strand
GGATGAGTTTTTTTAATCTCATATCAAACAACATACCGTTTTGTGGGAATCCCAAAAAATATGTAATGAGCAAAACGAATATTCAAACATTTTATTGGTCCCGAATAAAATACTGAACGTTCTGATTTTTACAATTTTTTATCTGGAATCCCTTTTGGCGTTATTTCAATTTCAAAATATATTTAAATCATATATTAAGAATTATACCCCATTGCAAGAGATTCTTCATATTTTAAAAAATGATTTCAAGATCGCCCTTCATCTTCTTGATCAGTATCACCACCGTGAATAATTTCCGCAATTAATAATGATTCCGAAATGTAATACGTAAACCGAGATTGATGATCGTAACGAGGTCAGTCGCCCGGAAATGAATTCAGCATCCGCGATGGGATCGAAACAATTATGCGGCGACCACAGCTGCGAGGTGTAACCACGCTAAACTGGCGGAAATCTTCAACATCGATCACGCCGATTATGGTTGTACGGAGGTTCCGGAGCTCATACGCGGGTCAAAGGCTGTCGGATCAGTAAGGAATGTGTCGAAATCGGGGCAACGGGGATAAGCCGGGTGGCCCGTTCACTTCGCGGATCCCGCGTATGATAGATGGCCCCGTTACGCGTCTCTCCACCACGCGCCGAGCAGCGAATTAAATTTTGCTTGCTTCACAAATTTACCCTCCCGCGGTTTATCTGCATCAGACACCTGTCGTTTGTTGAATTCTGTTTGCCTAGGTACGTTCAGCCCGCAACGCTGCGCGCGTTCACACGCTCGCGATACGTCGATAATGAGGTTCCGTTGTTGACGAAACGAAAGATAGAAACCTCGGTCGAGTATCGTGTGTACAATGCATACTTTATGCCCGCGTTTGTTCCGCGACTAACTCTTGTTACGTCGATCATGCGAAACTGGCTCAACCGTCCGCGGGAAGTTGACCCGGAAACTTTTCTAATTTGTACGTAAAATTAAAATTGCAAATGGCATTGAGTGGATTTTCCTAGTTCGTTGATTAAATTGGATTTCGCCCCGTGTGTCGCACGGCGCTCGGTTAACTTGTTCAAGTGCCCATTGTTCGGCGAAAGATGGATTTTGTTATTAGTTCGTTGAAAGCCTATGGAGTACTTGCGTGCGCTTCGACGTGAATACTTTCGTCAAATTCGAGACAAGATGCAAATTTGATGGGAAGGATTTCGAACTGAATAGAATTTCAATACGCGTTCCTGCAGTTAGACAATCAGCTGGTAATTAATTCCATTTAGCGCGTGAATAATTCTTTCATTAAATTTGATTTTATCTCGGTAGATAATGATTTATCATGTTTGAATTAAAAGCTGAACCAAATTACACGTATTAATTAATTTCATATTCGAATGAGCAAATGTACTAAACTGTAATTAATGAGAAATTATTTCGTTCTACGACTAGCTGACGAAGCTATACGAACTTTCTCTTTACGTAATTTGATAAAATAGCTGTATTCGCTTAATTCACGAAATTATTTTCGACGTCACGTATTCAATTCGTTGCACTCGTTAAAATTTACGAAGAATCATTAGCCTTTAAAGTTCCCCGGAATAACTTATAATGACGGCTCGCGTGTTATCAGACGTTGGGTTATTTAACGACACTTAGAACAGGGAAAAGTAACGCCATTATCTCTAATCATCGTAATTATCCTCGTAAATAAGTATGTTTCTCGAGTCTATTTCTACGTTTCCTTTCCCTCACGCCATAATTTTGTATTATCTAAATTTTATCTTGACTTTCCCTCCTCAAACGTAAACGGCTTGTTCGGAAATTCCGCACGCCACGTTATAAGATACACACTGCACAAAAAAAGTATAACACATTTGTCGTTTATTTTATTCAAACACAGGTATAAAAATACAAAAATTGCATGTACAGAAAATTATATCAAACATTTATCTCACTTCAAAATTCATTTTTTAAAAATAGTATTTGTTGTAAGAACTGAAGTAGATATTAAATTAGGTAGGAAATTTAGTAGGAATTAGGTGAGTCGTTTCACGTGATCCGTTTTTTTTCGTGAACTCTTGATGAATCCGAGGAACTCCAGTTCGGCGACTGCTTGCGTAAAACGGGCTCTGAATCTCCGTTAAGGATAATACTATGACGCAACGATAAAACTCGCACGGGAACACGTGGATGTGTGAATTATTCAAACAAGAGCCACGCAATGACACCACGGCTACGAAGTAACCGCGGCGGTGCCTCGGAACCACGATTTTCACCATTACGGGGCCACGGTATGAATTTCAAACGAACAGCGGTTGAACAAATCTTTGCACGCCCCATTACACCCAGCCGTAGGAGGATCTCTAAATGAAAAAGGATACTGCAATTTTGGATCAACGTCCCGCTGCTCCTTGGCGCCGTTTTCTGGGTCCACGATAATTAAAAACGCCTGAAATGGTACATTAATTTCTCAATAAATATTGAGTCAAGGAAAAATATTTTCTAAGACTTTTAAATGGGTTATTGTACACAAAAAGAATGATGTATGCATGTTAAAAATTGTAAGTATTATGACAGAGGAAGAAACTAAACGATTTTATCAGTTAATCCAGTTAAGGAAAAGACTTGGATAAAGGAAAAATGTGAAAAAAATTGCACGTAAATTGAGTACTTTCGGTGTTAAGAACTATATCTAGATGGCAAACGGAACTCGCGTTGACCCATTAAGAGCACGCTCTTCTATGTGGATGTAGTAGCTCAACACCTCACGGACTGCGGTCAACGTCCGTAAAAATGGATTTCCAGCGGACTCCACTTTTTTTCATTCATTTAATTCTTTCGTGTAAAGGAACTTAATGCTTCCTTTCAGGATTAGACTAAATAATAGTTTACAGAGATATAGATATATATTTCATGCTTATGAGACAGGAATTTTTGTAAAAATTGTATTCCGTTTTTAATGCACCGCGTACTATTGTTTTAATTAAAGATTTATCGCTGTTAAAATATTGGCAAAAATATTCGGTTTCATAGATTTCATAAATCACGGTGTAAACCGGGAATGTATATTTTTCGTATCTTCCCTCCCTATGTTATAAATTGTATCGGCAGGTATGCATAAATAAACAAGCACGTGCATTTTTGTTACGACATTGATTTAAGCTCGCGCAGCAACTGAACACATCGAGCTACCGAAATATGCATTGAAACACGCGGACGTAATGTTTCAAACCTGTTAAAATTAATAGAATTCCTGTTAGTAACTAAAGCTTATCGAATAATGCACAACATATTCACTTACATGCATGGGGCAGGTTTAAGAAACGTGTAAGACTATTTTTCACGTAATTTTTCAAACCCCTTTTTACCACAGAAAAAAAAGAAAAACAACCCTTGTACATCCTCACGCACCCCAGTCGCGTGAATCACACGCGGCGCCGATTAGAATCACGAAACGTTGCGAACGCGTGCGTGATTATAAGTGTAGCCACGATTGAACTGTAAACATGGGCACGAACGGATTGTTACCTGTAGCCAGTCGTACATATTGATCAGCTTCCTGGATTCCAAGTGCAGCTTGTAAATTATACTGAGGTCGGGTAGCGTGGACGGGATAGCGTCGTCGTTCTCCAATTTGCAGCACCCGCACTGAAATATGTATTTCCAATTAAGTGCGACATCGCGCGGGACAGATCGCCGCGGATCCCATCATTCCCCATCAGGGAAAAATCTATAATCGATATCCCGAGCGACGACGCTACTGATGGCGCGCCGGAAGAGTCAAAAGCCGGATGCGTGAACAGATGGAACGATCATTAACGAAGAGCGGTGAACCTCCTCCTCGGCGGAACCATTTTAATGGGGGCTCGCAAACACTTTGTAATGGATTATATACTCCGAATTGGGAATAAATTGCGAGCGATCAGCAAGCAAAGGGGAATTTCCGTAAATTCCGTGAAGGAGCAGGAATTAAATAAATGGAATTCACAGGTTAATTCTATTGTTATCGTTGACGTAAAAAGCTATTAATTATGCACGCGAATGGCACGATGGTATATTATTTTGCTAATGTTTGATAATTAGGAAGGATTAAATTCTTATTCGCATCTGAACAGACCAAAGGCAAGAGCACTTCAGTTTTTTTACTTACATTTAAATACATATGCGGATCATTCAGTGCAGTGTGGATTGCGGCTCTCAGAGATCCTCGAATATGCTGCTTTGCTAAATTGCCGTCGCTGAAGCAAAATATTTCGTTCGCTGGCACGTGATTCGGATTGATCAAATATACGGAAAACAGCTTTTGATCCAAGTAATTAATCACGTCTTGCTGTGCCTGTTTGTAAGGCGACCGGGATTGCATCTGGGACATTTTCAACAGTTTCTATGGCCCGGGATGAAAAACAGCGAAATATTTACGAGTTACTTCTTTTTCTCGTCGATTTACGTGTAACTTGAAAAACATTGAATTTCATTTCAGACCTCTTTCAATTGAAGACGACTGAGTTTCTCTCCAGTAGAAATGACGTCAACCGAGTTTGCCTTTGCCTCGAAACTAGCTACCTTGATTGTTTTTATATGATCCCGTAGATCGTTTGTAACTTCGACCATAGCTGGGTCTTTCGAACCCTCGATAATTGTTATGAGAGAGTCCAACTTCGAAAGTAGTTCAGTTTTCGACAAAAACCCCAACAATTGCAGGCATTCTTTGTATTCTTGGGATTCTCTGAAGTTGTTCATGTAAACTACTTTCGTGTAGTACTCGCGAAGCTAAAATGGTTTGTCAAAATAGTTGAGCCATGTTCGGCGACGAATTTCTCAGAACTGCTAATTGCCCGAGTAAAATATTTCTCTCGAATTTATACCTGTTTACCCATCGGCGCGTTTGGCAAAGTGGATAAAAGATCATGTAAACATCTGAGCACTAATAAGAATCGATCCATATACTCATGAAACTCATTTAACAACTGCATTAATATTTCCTACAACAAACGACTCACGAATCAGAACTTATCTTTTATAATTAAACGCCATATAAAATCGCGTACCTTAAATTTGTTATCTTCAATAATATCATCTTTCTTCTCATCTGTTTCTAACTGCCGAATATATTTTTCTATAGAAGGCAACTTTTTTATTTCCGACAAATCGTCATCCGTTAACGATGATATCCTACTTTTTATCATTCGCGGTTGACAACAGAGAGAGTTTATGTTGTTCGCATAAAAATGTTGTATCATACATATCTACAATTACAGCGATCTTAAATGTGTTCAAAAATTCATTAACATCACAAAATAATTAAACAAATATACCTTGTAACTTTCTAAGAAATTCTCTACTGAGAAATCGTAAAACAAAAAAATGTCTGTCAATAACTGAAACGCGCGTCCAGTTAACTTGAACGGTATATTTGTACAAAAAACAGTTTTCTCTAATACGTGAGATAGAATATCGATCTGCGTTTGCATATGGAACACCTGGATAAGAAGTTAGTTTTTAAATTTATATGGCGATCGCATCAGAATAATATACTGAGATAACTTACTCGAACGTTTAACTTTGACGTCACATCGTACGTTAAAGATCTATGAATTGCATGTAAAGTGGTCGCGACACCAAAAATTAGGACGAATTTCATCACGTTTGAATACGAACTAAAAATAATTTCAACATTAATTATGGAACTATAATATTACGACAAAAGTCGCGGTACCTTAACGTTAAAATAAAATCATGGAGTATTGTAGGAGAGCAACTTTCGAAATCAGTTATGATGATAACGAGAGGATCACTTGGCTGGCAGTGCTGTTGGTGCCATGATTTTAACGCTCTCATGTGACACTGATTTTTTTTAATATACGGTTTCTCATCCTACAAATAGGCACAGACTTAATTGTAGATATTTTTCTAACAGTTGCTACAGTTTATTGGAAGTACCTCTTTGTTATTCATCAATTGATAAAGTGATTCTTCTATGATATCATTTATACTGTTACAATGCCTGTTCCAAATAACAGCTGTATGCTCCGTTATTGGCTTTAACTTAGAAACTATTCTTTCAAACATTACTGCATGATCTGGTACGTTTACACCTACAATACGATTTGTTCAAAAAAATGATATTCATTTCCTTAAACAGAAATACACCTCGAGCATTTATAATTAAGTCACCTGTTAACAATATTGCTGTTTGTATCTCATTTTCAAATTGTTCTACAGGCTGTTCTTTAATTGTTGATACGAAAGATTCTAAGTCGTTTAAAGTTTGTTGAAACATGTTAGATCTCATTTCCTAAAATTTCAATGAGACTAATTAATTTATTCAGATACAGCTGTGTAATTGTATATTTTATCACAGAAAGTATACCTCTGTTGCTTTTTTAATACTCGTGCATGTTTCTTCATATGCAAGATACCATGGTTCGTTAAAATAATTTGCCAATTGAACTTTAGTTTGTCTACTGCCGATTTTATACGCGCCTTTATAGGCGAAGACACCCTAAAATTACTTCCTACTTATTTTTCTACATTTTATATTAAAAATGTTATGAAAAAAATGTGTAAATACTATTTATAATAGTCCATAATTATTTTGTGAATAATATTTAATTTATTATCATCATGCATTAACTCATGAAAATATAACGAAAATAAAGTATTAAGTAATAATTGATTATAATATGTAAACATGCTTAAAGTCTTAATACTGTAAGTAACTACTTCTACTACTAGCTAATGAGCTCCAGCTTTGAATTAATTAAAATTCTCTCGTTAAATTAATCTCGCAGAGTCTGTACGTTGAGCGTGAAATTTGCAAAGGACAGCGTTTACGTTTTGAGGTTATGTAAGCAGAAGCAACAGGTGTAAAGTGTACTGTACCTTTGATACCGACACGTTGTCCATTTTAACGGAGGAATATTCTTAAGAGCATACAACGTTAATAAACCAAATGAATGTCACACAAATAGCACAAAATCGTGTGACCGGCAATTACAGTACAAACAATCACCTCACCCGACCACGATCAGATCGCAACTGACGCTCAAGTTAGTATCGCGGGCGCTCCTAGAGAGCGCTAGCCATCAGCTTCAGCGAAAGCCGTAATGCACACGTGTACGAAGATGCCCGACGGTTTGAAATTCAATCTTAAGATTTAGCGTTCTTTTCGTTTAGAAACGTAATAACAATATTTGAAAAATTCACCCTGAAAATTGTTTCGAGAGTTCAAGTATAAAATACATTTACGTATCATTAATAATTCGACACAAAATTAACAAAAATCGTACAAGACGAAATTGAAATAATTCTCTGTTGGTTTTTGCTATTTATTTTAAAATGTTTAAATGATTAAATAAATTTCCATTACGCAGCTTCCATCATTAAATGCTATAACATCCTGAATATTCAAGTGGCGCAGTCAGTAATGCGTGATACAGCGTGCATACTTAAATGAAATCCCGATTGCACTTGTATTAAGGACAATTGGAATCAACGTGCCGGCCCTGCGAATGACTGGCGCACTTACAATCAACGCATTGACAGTAGCAATTGTAACCGGAGGCGAGCGCGGAATTTTGAAAATCGGCCCGTAACCGGGGCGCGCGGGGGGCGGTAAACGCGGTATTCGAATTTCACGAGCGTAAGCTGCCGCGATCATCATCTGAATCGCAAATGCCCCGATTGAATTCGTCGAGACCGAGCAAACAATCCGGAAACCGAGAGTTTGATGCCGCGTTTCCGTGTTTGGAGGCACGAGGGCGGGGCGGGCTCGTTGAACTTTCCCCGGGCTGGTCGAGTAGGAGGTTGAAGCGTTCTACTTGGCCCGGCGAACTTGCCTGCCAGAAACTCGTAATTGATTTAAAGAAGTGTCCAAACAAGGTGCCGCGCCCTGTGCCTTGCGATGTACACGAATACCTGCGCCGTGTAAACGAGCGTGCATTGAAATTGGGATCATTCGGCGCGCGCCTCAACGTTTCTACGAGCGCATCGGCAAGCTTCCCCCTGACGTTCCAAGGATTCGAAAAAAATCACAAATCGCTTGTACGTCCTCTTCGATTTGATTCGGCTGTTTTTACGGTTAATGAGATATCGCGTGTATTTGTAATTACTGAGTTTTCTGCTCATTCGGATAAAAAGCAGAAAAGACGTTTAGCGGAAGTCGCGTTAGTATAGAAATGAATCCCTGGTTCCGAGCGCGGCTTACGATCCAGTTTTTCGTGTCGTCGCTAAGCCAAGCACTCCTGACACTTTGGCAAACGGCAACGCCGTTTTTTGTAATGGGCAAAAAAAAAGAAACGGGCCGTCGCGTCGGTAATCCGAGAACGCGTATTTTCTTTGTTAGCCGATGCTCCGTAACAGATTCGGCGCGTTTTCAGCTACGGGATAGCTAACGGAAGCGGAAGAACCGGGGATGGGTTTTCGGCGAGAGAATATAAATCGATTGCGCAAGCAGCTTTGTACGAGTGTTCTCGTTTTGTGGTCGGGCATCGCACCTGTGCCCCCGAGGGGCTTCGAGACGGGAAATAAATGGGATTCGATCGAGGACTTAATCATCCGCCTTCGTTGAAAGGGACGTCTAGGACAAAACGATGCAGAGATCAGGAGACCTATTGATCGTTCAATGGAACATATTTGTCTAGATTTTTCGATCGCCCGTACATGCGATTCGTCGCCCTGAATAAATAATGACCCCGCTTTCGTACCGTACCCTATATCCGCTGTACATGATGCAATTTTACGGTATCGCCGATCTTTCTTCTTCCAACGTTCGCGTTTCACTTCGAGCACACGTGCAACTTTAATTGAATTTCCTGCGGCAACTCTAATTCAATTTTTATATCTACCTCGATAAGAAATTGGGTCGGCTACAATGGTATAAAAAATAGAGGATCAATTTACTTCTGTTCTAATGTCACGAACCGGGACGAGTTGATACAATATAAAAATTTAGTATCTGGTTTTCATAAATAAACATAATAGCATTTTGAGTATTACAAAAATACTACTACGACTTGCTTTAACATTCATCTCTAATTCTATAGTAATTCACTTCCTAAAATTCTTCCCATTATATTATAGGAGTTCTCGTATTTAAATTTTTCGCAACATGCACCGAGCATCACGGAATCATAGTCTGGAAGTGAAACTCACTCGAACCGACGGTATCAGCAGCAGCAGATTTCAGGTAGCTTAAGAACGTCTCGTCAATCACCCGATATATTTGCATGCGATCTCGAGCAGATCGATCTCTATCCCCAGGACCCGAAAGAGTCATTTCCAGATAAGTTCCCGATCACGGCTCGTAAAAGGCATCGATCGCCGGGTGAAAGAACGCCGCCTTCGCATAAAGGCGAGCGCAAAATCGAGCGAGTACTCCCGCTAACTCGTAGAGGGTGGCAACCGGGAACGAGGTTTTCGCTGATGCCGTCGATAAAAACGTTTGGCCAGCTCGCCATCAAACGGCAAGAACCACAAGGGTCCATCGGTTTCAGGGAAAGACTTGTCGAATCTGTTGTCGGGCTCTCGAACGCAGCGGACGACCGAAGATCGGCGATCGGTGGGGTTTGGGGGGAGCGGCGTCCGCATTTTTCTTAACGCGCGACGGACAGTTAAAGGAAATGATTTTCTCGGAAAACAAGCATTTCTCTAAGCCGTGATAGCCGCTCGTTGCTGTTGCGTCCTTGGGGGTTATGTCCCGTCGTTCCACAAAGCTTCGGACGAGAAAACGGCTGACAGTTTAAAGAAACAGAACCCAATTTCTGGCAATCGTAATGAGGCGCTATTGTTGTTGCACCCACCCGCGCCGTCGCGACCTACACTTTTACACGGAGATTGAACTTTTCTCCGTGGGATGCAGAAACGCTCGGGTATTCGCGCTATCGCGTTTCCAACGGCAGACAGCGGCAGCGGCTGGAAAAACCTCGGGATTACGAGGACATTCTACCCGGGTAACGAGATAATAAAGAGGCCAGCTTTGTAGCGCGGCGGTGAACTTTTTAGCTACGTCGCTTTTCTGCCTTTAGCTCAAGCTTCATCTTTTTCCGGTCCTTCCTTTCGGCTTTCCTGCTCCTTTTTTTCATCCTCTCTCTCTCTCTCTGTGTCGGTTACCCTGTCCTGTGATTCGCACACTCATTGCGGCGGAAAATAAAATTGCGCGCAGTCGACGAGCGCGCCACGATTTCGAGGGAAACGATTTTTCCTTTTTTCATGGTTACGTTTCGGCGATGGGGAAGAAAGACAAACGCGTTTGACGGATTACGTTTCAGCGGGTATCAGTTACTCTTCGTTTAGCTGTATTTACTATTGGAGTAAAATTATTGTGTATGAGCTGTAGAGATTAAAAATGAAAAAAAAGTGATTGATTTTTTCTTGTTTCAGCGAACTTTCCGAGAACAATCGAGAATCTTGGGGAGTCAATCTCATCGGAATTAGAGGGTAATCCACCCCTTTGGGTTACCAGAAGGCCGGGCACGCACGGCGAGGAGGTCTACATAAATAACGCGAAGATTCTGACAGAGCGGAGCAACTTCCAGTCAAAGGTTATCGTCGGCGGTGACGTGAAAACCCAGGTAGGCGTTTTACCGCATTAATTAGCCTCACTACAAATTACTCGGTATGATTAATGCTTTCCATGCTACGAGCGAACTTACATCTTAATATATTCAAACTGATACGATCTATAATTTCCTACTTTGCATTTTCCATTATAATTTGTATATCAGATGACAATTGTATAAATTGCAATATGGGAATCTAAGTTATTTATGGGCGTACAGATTTAAAAGGGAACGTAGCCGTGTTTATTTGAATTTTGCTTCAATTTATCACGAGCCACTGATAACGCACGCAGTCGTTGAGATCGTAAAAGGCAAAGAAATCTTTTATTATCACCCGGTAAATTTCTGTTTACGCGCACGTTCCTGTTACTTTAATCACAAATTACTTCTTTACGAGCGTAATCTTGCGAGTAATTGGGTTAGTTTACATGCCGCTCCGCGTGAACACAACCTCCGGCGCGCACCGAGAGACCTCGAAGAGGTTGGCCCCACCACCGTTTCCCCGACCTCTCATGTGCCCTCTTCTAACGAGATTTTAATGAGCTAGACAACCCGCCCGGGCCAGAAAGTCTCGATTACGCGAGATATCGCTCGCCTCGATAACCTCGTCGAATATTCTTACCACCCTTGGGGATGCTTCTTATCGACGAAGGTTCGCGCAGAACGCGAACGCAATAAGAAGTCCAACGAACGGAAAAATGGAACGCGCGACGAGCTGTTTCTAACGCGTCTGGAAACTCCGATTACTTCGTATTTAGCTACCATAAAAATTCAAATAAAATTCGAATAAAATTATTATCAACCATTTCAAGCTCCAAGTTCCAGAAAATGTTATCAAGCTATAATATTGCTCGTGTATGTATACCTATGAACACTTAGTTTCACGTAAGCACTTTGATAACATGAGATTACTTTGTGCTTTGTACACGTACTTGATATAGAATCTTATTAGTGTTCCTCGGTGATACTGATCTTGTAGTTTGAGCCCGCTTACAGTAATATGTCTTGAATCGAAGTTTAATTAGATCCTATTGTGAAGCTGACTTCAACTAATCAAAATCTAATTGCCACAAGTTTCTACCCGAGGTCTGTCCTTGATACAAATTGCCTTATCAAAAATCTCCGAGGTTTAGATCTCGCTGCCGTAAAGTAATTAAAGTATTAATTTCTTGAACGCGTATAAGTGACTCCGCGGCGCGGTTCCCGAATCGTCCGACGCTTCCCGGCGTCCGGCGTTCTTATCCGAATCGGTCTCGTTGAACGTTATCAAACGGATCCCTTTAATCTGCATCAAGTATCATCATCCGATGAAAATCGCTCTGGGACCCGGGTCTTCGGCTAATCTCTTCAACGCGCTCGCCCGTAGATCAATCCTCTTCCACTCATCTTCGCTCTACCGCTAGCCCCCACTCCAACCTCTAGGTGAGCTTCCGCCTCTCTCGCTGGTATTAGAGAAACTTTTCTCATCCACTTAACGCAGAAGTTCTATCGCCGGCCGTAGAGCACGAAAGTATCGGATCATAATTAATGTAGACAAAAGTGGGCTAATCGAATAACTTTTTACATTCCGATCTGGCGAACTTCGCCGGCCACTCTAGCCGGGGTTCCCCGATGAAGCTCGGGCCGTCGCGGCGCCGCGCGTCGGGTCAACTTTCTTTCGTGCTCTCTCCGCGCTGATTAACTCGTCGGAACCTAGACACCGGCTACCTCCTCGTCAGCTATACTTGAATCTTGTTAATGCGAAAATAATCGTGTTACGTTCTCACTGTCCGCCCGAGTGTAATCATTTTACGTGGGCGCATTTCTTTCGAGTTCCTCGAGAGATTAATGCATAGCTTTGAAACGCGTCGCGCACTCCGCGACTTATATTTTAATTGCGTGATATTGCATATTCACTAGTTTATTTATTATGCCAATTAAAATAAGAAATTATACGCAGTCGAATGGGCGTACTTTAAAGATTCGTATTCCCTTTGTTGGAAATATAACATTCATGTTAATTTCTTTGAAAATGAAATTTGAAACGCGGTGCTGCAGCCTTGGTTGCAATACGGGCTTAAAAAGAAATTTTAATGTCGGGATCAGAATTAATCCAATGCCTAGCTCGCGCAATCTGCTGCTTGAAGATTAAAATGTAAAGCAGTGATAAAAATTGCGATAGAAGTAGGTTGCAGTTTTTGCCCGGAAAGTTCTCGAGTGTCCTTTCATTTGTATGTAGAAAACGGTGGAAAGGGTAGCCTTTGTTCTTATTTCTTCTGCTATTTGTAACAAAACACGGTCTAATTTCTTAAACGAACATGTTTATCTTAATACAAGATTTCGAGATTGCTTCGTTTCTCCTTAATATTT
>SHCU01000268.1:48632-60235 GCA_004307685.1 Ceratina australensis | reverse complement strand
CTCTATTTCCATTTAACACTAGAAAGACTGAAACTTAGTATATACTTGTACTGCCTAAAATCAGTAAAAATGAGTTCATTGTGAAAGAGTAACTAAGGTGTCAAAAATTTTATTTTAAATTAATTTTTAATACTTTCTTATAATATTCACAGTTATTAAACAGATTATTAGTAAACACTAACAATAAAAAAAAATTTCTAAGAAATTGTATCATTATATATAATACATAATTCTTTTTCTAATTGAAACTAAAAAGCAGTCAAAATGACTTCCTTAGGCAATCTAGTGTTAAAATCCTCAATAATCATATAAAATACATCGATACACGCTACAGCAATGAAACACCGTAATTTATACAGTAACATCGTTTTTTATCGTTGCATTCACGTTCCTTTCGCGTATCACACCTCGGAATTAGCACGCCGCTTCGTCTGCATTATATTTTTTAAATTCACACGGATAATCTCGCCTCCGGTCCCGTTTATCCCCGGGATTCGGTATGCAGTATCCTGGCGTTGAATAACGAAGACCCGGGTAGGCATTTCCTCCAAGTATTTTTTCGCCGAATCGCCGAGGCGCGCGCGGCCGTGTGATGTAGTTCGCAGCGAGATCGTAAACGTTAACGGTGCCGGGACTTTGTCAGTTATTACGGTGCTTCCGGGTTGATCTCGTGTTCCTCCGAGGATATACTTTTCCCGCGGAAAAAAAACGCGAGAGCGGAACAGAACAGGCGAGGCTGTTTAAATAAGCCGGAAAATATTTTCATACGATTTCATGCTGTCTGCTCTTTCGCGCTAACCATTCTTGCCCCTTTAATACCCTGTTCCCCGACGTTTCCACGGGTTGCGATGTTAATTTCAACGCGGCAGTCTCGCCCCGACCGTTTCCCTCCCCCGTTCTTACTTTTTAGTTATCGTTAGTTAAACGGCGCCCGTAGAATAATAGAATAATCATCTAATGGAGGATGGTATAATAATAACAGAGAGGCAATACGGCGAAACGGCCGGGCACGGTATATCCGTTGCGCGATTATGTTTTCGGCTTTCGCAACTCGTTGCAGCGAGCACCGAGGAACTATTGTAATTAATGCTCACTCGAAGAAATTCGAAGTGAGGAAGCAGTTAGCCCTGCGACCGACCAGTTTGCTCTAATGAAATTAACAGTTACGGTTAGCTGGAGGTAATTATTCATTCGCAAACAACCGGCAGGAACTTTGTTCCGAACATTGATTATATTGAGATAAGATTATTACGTATTCACTCTGTTTGGCGTACGCCGTGACAGGCTGCTAATCATTCGGTAGAACTGAAACACCGCTCTCTCGGTGTATTCGCGGCACGATTTCAATGCGGACAATTTCACGCGAAAGTAATTTCGGTATCAGCTTCCATTTCAGTACGAAATTTGTATGTGGTAAAATAGGAGAACCCTTATAATACTACAGTTTTTTTAAATACGCCCTTTTCTTTGATTGTATTGTATAAGATTTTATTATAAGTATAAGATTTGTATTTTTGAGATTAGATTGTACTTTTAAACAGAGTTGCGAGCATTTGTTTTAACCGGAATTCGATTTACAAGACCGTGACGGTGGCAGCCGTGATTCAATTTAAATTTATGATCAATTTATATTCATTACATGATTCGGACAGAACAAATGCCGTGAAATCAGGAGATGAAAGAAACCTCGAGGATAGATACATACATACGTATGTACATACGTTCACCGTTACGCTTTTTAAAAGGTATTTCCCGTTGGAAGACAAATTTGTCTTTCATCTTGATACGTCTATGCGCAAGCGTTACGAGGAACGCGTGCGTATACGTGTCCCCCTGAGTTGAAATAGGTACGCGTACGAGAGTAATGCGCGCATATCCGCTTTCAATTCGATGGATATGTAAAATATACGCCGCGTCGCGCCGTTCTACGTAAAATGGATATCGAGCGCTTGAATATTTCATCGTTAAATCGATTCGGCATTATTGCGAGTTATGATATGAGACAATTTAAAGCTTCCTTGTTATTGTTGGCAAGGAATCAATGCGATTCGAGGATTAGTTAAAATTAAAACGATTACAGCTTTTTTCTATCGGGCATTCGTCCGGTTTCGTATAAAAATCTCATATAAAACCGATGTGAAAAGCAAAAATAAACAGAGTGATGTATGCATAACATATGCATGGCAAAGCATAGAAATGAGATAGACTGAGAGTAGCACAAATTTAATATAACAAAGTAGAAAACAAATGTAATATATGGATGAATACATTTTATATGAACTTTGTAGTCATGTAACATTTAAATCAACATTTAAAGAAATAAATGTATAAGTAGTTTCACATTGAATTAATTCAATGTATAATAAAACTGTTCCCGTTGATACCGGTATAACCCTTTAAATGTTTGGAAGTACATAAATAACTCAGTACAGAAATAACTCCGACATAGCTTGAATAATTCTAGACATAATTCCTGCAAATGATAACTTAAATATTAAGCGAATTTACATTCGACGAGGAAATAGTAGAAGTCAATAATTAAGAGACCCAGCCTGGGTAGGAGCGAGCGGGTGTAAATACGTTTTCCGGCTCGGGCAAAGTGAAAATCAGGAATAAAGAAACACCGGCGGCGAACTGCTCGTTTACACAGAGATGAACGGCGAATTAACGATTACGGGGCTCGTGTTCAATCTGGGAAACGAATCTCGCTCGCCTCGAGACCATTTTCATGGTCGCAGGACGCGTTCCCTTCTCCCTCTTCACGGTGCAATTTCCTTTTACGAGACATTCTGGCAGGCCGTGGAGGAACTTCTCCCGGGAGGCCGGGGAAACGCGGCGGGACAAGAAAATGGAAAAGTATCAGAGAAGTTGGCGGTACCAACCGCGGTAACTCGATTTGGAAACGAAATAAAGCCGAGATTCTGGGGCGGGGTACGCGGCGTAAACGTCGGCCAGCCGAATGGTACCCCGTGCCCGCGGAAAGCAAGCACGGCACGCCTTGTTAAAGAATGCACACCGGAAGAGAGTTTTCCCAGCGACGACGACGGAAACAAAGCGGGTGGTAGGCGGCGTGCGGGAGACCAAAAGGTCAACGCGTAACCGAGAGTAGGAAAAAGGGAAATGGAAACGAGCACGCGGGGAGCGGAAAGTAGTGGCAGCAGATGAGATAAAAGTGATTCTCGGGGTTCTTGAGGGATCGCCCGCCGCCCGCTCCTCTTCGGTTTCCCCACTTTCGATGAATCTCGAAGTGACGTTAAAGCGGATAATCTCGTGCCTCGCACGCAAACTTTCGAACTGTCCGTGATACTAAAAACTTTGCTACCTACGCGAAACGTTTTATTGGCTCTACGTTCCCATTCAATTAAGACAACTTCGTACATGCTTGTAACAAGATGAGTGCGTTCAAATCGTGATAATTGGAATATTCATGTTCGCGTTGAAGGCTTTGAATAATTTTATGTAAGATTTATATGAGATGTAGAAATTTATTCGATCAGATATTTCAGTTCGTTACCAAAATATAAGCTTACTTGCCGACGCGGAATCAAATATATTATTTACTAGAATTCTGTAGTGGTGTCTAGACGGGTGGTTGGTGGGAGCAGATCGGTAACTGGGTCAACGTGGAAAGAACCGAGGTTTGCCAGCATTGACGACGACGACGAGTAAATTATAATTGTCTTAATACGATAATATTTCCGGGCCAAGAAATCTGTATCAAGTCGAATCGACGGTATTCTAAAGGAGAAGCTCTTCCATTTTTAGTAGCGGAAATGCCATCTTTATTTCTTACAGGATTACGAACAGCTTCAGAATTTTCAATAGAGAAAATATTATTTTTTCATTTGCCAAATAAAAGACGCAAGTAATAAAATTTTGGAATATTTATTACTTACAACTCGTCATACATCTTTATTATTTAATCTCGGCCTGTCCTTAATGACGGACATCGATATACTCAAATCAAACATAGTCGGCGTAAAATTCGCTCGTAGGAAAATACCGAAATTCACTCGGTAATAAATTTCCCAAGCAGATCCACATAGGTTTCGTTAATATCAGCAAATTTGCTCGGCGAAGTGTGCCATAAACCTTTTATGGGTGTCAACAGCTCGAAAATGTGGCGTTCCCGTTTCGCGCTAGTACATATTACGGGAGGTCAGTCGGTCTGCTTTTAATCTCGCATAACATTCCCGGCGTTCGAGACGAAGGAACGAAAGCGAGTCGGGAGAGAATCGGCGCCACGGTGTCTCGATGCCACACCCTGACAGCACCCCGGAGCCGTGTTTTATTCCAATCGAACCGACGTTTCACGCTCGCAATTTACGCTTTCCCGTGTCCTGCATCAAATCTTCGCGTTCACACAATAATGTCTGATTACTTTTCACACATCATATTTTTTGACGTGTCCACGTGATTATATAAAAAATATTAATCGCATTGAAATTATTTAAAAATGAATTCCTTCTGTATGCGCTTTTTTAATTCTCTGTGGCACGTGGAGTGCCATTTTTATCCCTGAAGCGCCATTATCAGGCTGTGAATTACGGGTTAGCTATAATGGATTACGCGGAGAGACAGCCAATAAAGAAATGAAACATTAATTTTAGGTTTTCAGTTTGTACCGTTGAAAGCTGATAAATTAGCGTGCGTTTAAAGCGTGCAGGTTGGTTTATAAGCGTCTAACAAAGACCTTCGAAGCGGGCGTAAAATTCCGCTCCATTAACTTAGCATTCGTTAATTTACGTTTCCACGGGGACGCGGCGGAGGACACAATTAATTACGAATAGCCATAACGAACCATTCGCCTGTTTTTATTAATGATCGCATTCGAGGGTGTAAACGTGACTTCGGCCCCAAGACGGCCACCACGCCGGAATGGGCTGAAGTTTGAATTAACGACCTCTTGGAGAAACGTTCATAGTTTTGCCTCTTGTGCTCTATAATTTATACAAAGGAAAGAAGAGGAAAAAATCGAAATAACCGTAAATTGAAGCCCAGCCAAATAGAAAGCGTTGGAGTACGTACTCCTGCGCGCGACGTGATTAAGAAAATTATAACTACGTTAACTTTATGACAGAAAACTTTTCACTTTTTCAGAGGCTATTAACTCCAATTGAATTTCATATTCATACGGAATTGAAATGAAAAGTTATTTTTGATCACGAATTTTTCGTTCGCCATTAAACCGTTCGATAAATGTTAATAACGAGAGTCAGAGTACACCGTTGTGTCTCGTGCACGAAATCACTTCTGTAATTATATTACCGTGTACGATCATGGAAACAGAATTTATCTGATTTACAGGTAGCTACATTTAATAATTTGTAAATGCTTGCTATATTAATTCCAGAGGGTCGCTATTTTACTCTGATCATGTGAGAATGCACTGACAATTATAATTATCGTTTACCCTATTACGCCACTAATTCTCAAATGGTTTTCATTTAAATATATTGATCACTACACTGTATCGCTTTAATTAATTCCATGCCACTAATCCTAATAAATTACAACACTAAACGTGCGGAAGTAACATACTTAAGTACCAATTATTTTGACATATTTATTTCTATAATTAATCACCGCATTCTTGTGCATCAATTTCATGTCTTTCCTTCATAATAAGCGAGCCGTGTCATTACCGACGAAAAAAATTCTTTGATCCGTGCGCACATTTAAATCTCATGCATACTCCATGTACGTTCTCATATGTTTTCCATGACACGGTTGCATAAACATCCGTGGTCTAATGACAAGAAAGTCTAGGCTCGTACGCGTTCTTACGCAATTGCTTGCCAGTGGTAGCGGGACATCACCATGAAAACGTGAACAGCTTTGAGACACGGCGACACATTTTTATCACGTCTTTAATCTCACAGCAGCTCTTGCCCGACAAGAAGCATTACTTAAACCGCCCGGCAAGAGAAATAGTGGCGTCCCACCTTGAAAGATGTACCATCTGTCCGTTGTCCCACAAAGTTCCCGAAGAAATGTCGTGTCCCCGGGAAGGGGGCACGAACCGCACGTAACAGTCGCCCTTGTAAAATTCATCCGAGTAGGTAGAACACAACCCGTCCTGGGTGAGCCGGTGGCCACCGGAGAAGGATTGTCCGCTCGTAGCAATCGAATCTAACGAACGCGTGCCGGCATGTGAAATCTGTACGTACAGGGTGGCTCTTAAATGCTCCATTATATCCTCCAGGTTAATAGGAAAACAAAATGGATAGTTGATTTAAATAGCTACATTAAATTATACTTATTCATTTGAGGCAATGTCTAAAATAACAAGTTCAATTTATGATAAATATTCGTCAGTCAAATATTATTCATCCCACACCAAAAAATTGAAATATATTAAATTAGTTGTATAATGTTATTTAATTAAGTGACGAGGTTCCCAAGCAAATCAGTCGTGGGTGACGTGACGACGAATATGTTAACGTTATAGAACGAACGCAGTTATTTTTATTAGTAGCATAAATTTAAGCTTCACCCGGTATATGTGTTACATCAAGTCGCATAAGAAATTAAGGATTCGTTCCGGGGGTTCGATCTTCCCTCCCCAATGATTCGTGTCCGGTAAGCAAGATAAATGGACGTCAAAGAAACCCAGGAAGTTCGTCCCCTTTATCGAGCGAGACGATTCATTCCTCGGAAGCCACTCCGACATACAAACGCGAATCATTGTTTTTTTTTTCTCTCCTTACTTCGATACCTATATCTACGACGTCCTCCGCGCAACGGGTCCCTGCGTCGGATGAATGGAACACAGGCTGTTTCTATTTTCCTTGTTATCAACCAACCCCTCTGGCCTCCATTTTTTTCCTATTGAGCGTCGAGGACGCAGCTTTTAGCATGTCTCTCCCTCCCGAGGAACGTGCGGACGCGAAGCGAAGCGGTTTATAAACTGGAATCGACAGCTTCTCGTTTTGCTCCAGCGTTCGCGATTTACTGCCCGCGCCGTTCTTGCTGCACACCGTGCTCCGTACCCCCGGCTCGCCGACTCGTGTATGCGTATGTTCTGTTCCCGAAGAATAAATGCACAGGAGCAAGGAAAATAAATAATGCCCGGAGGAAGGAAATAATAAGCAATTCCCGATGGAGAAGCTTTCAATTGCTCTCGAGGAGAGAATTAAACGATTTTCTTTCCACGGAAATTCCTATGCCTGATAGAATCTACGTTTATGCATTTCAAATAAATTCTTCATTTTCAATGTATCACTATTGATATTTTCAAAATGATACAAGTTGTTTAAAAAAGATATAAAGTTAATAATAACATTAATTGCAAGTTAATACATTATAGGTACTCTGTGCCAATTTAATTTTGTGCCAAAAATATATTTCGCACCATACCGGTTCATCAATGATTGAGCATTTTGGTGCAGGAGAGTAGGCCTTAAAACAAGCTGATACGACATTCGAATCGCAATCCCGTTCGATAGTAAATAGCAGCGAGTGCACCTATCGCAATGAGCGGCGGTACCCTTTTGCTGCTGTTGCAGCTAACGGTATTCGAGTCGACACCCATGAAATAGTTGCGTTCCTTGCCGTAGAATAAATACCTACCCCCGGGTTCCTTCGTGTCCGTTTTTCCCCCGTCCTCACTTTATCTTCTTTCTCCATCGTTTCGTGTCCTCGTTTCCTACACCCGGCATCTACGATGTCGTTTGTCTTAGTATATCTTCGGGCCGAATACCAGGCTTGTATCTTTCGCTTCCCGCGGCTTCGCGAAATTAAGTGTACGCTTCCACGTTTAAAAGGCAGTCAGATCATCAACGCGATGCCAATTTATTTCGTGCAACGCTGGTACTTCAATTTTTATCGTCGATATATTGTGATCAACAGAAATCCGAGAGGATTTGATTATAATTTTTAAAAAAATATTTATATATGTTTTATTATAACGCAAATTTATTTTTTTAATTTGAAGAGAAGTATATACGATCTGAGCTCTTATCTATTTCATGCTTCAACCTTGTGTATCTGAAGAAATTCGAAACACGTGAAACGGAACCATCCGTTTTAATGAAACCGGCTACAAAGCACCCTTAATTGAAACGTGTAAACATGTGTGGGTGTAAATGCGTGTGCTCTTAGCGACAATGAATTCATTTAGGTGCTAATCGAATTGGCCGGGCTTCGGTAAATTTATCTGTTGGATGAATTTCGGAGACACGGCCGGGCGGGTGTAATCCGAGTAAACGGTATGATGTTTCAAAGCTCCATCGAAAAATCCTCGCGCCGATTGGCGAGTCACGCGGTGGAACGCGTCGGAAATTCAAACGCACGGCAAACCGAAGAATCCGATCAATATAAACTGCATATTCAGTCGAAACTATACGCGACTGATCCCCTCTTAGCGACTAATGCAATGAGTTTTTCAAATACGATCTTCATACATAGACATTTCCCACCATGAGTACAAGCACAGAATATTGTAAAACCATTGTTCAGCTTTTCATTCTCTTTCAATTTCCAACTGTTCGGCATTAGAACACATATATTTCGACTATTTCAATATAAGGGTAGTATGTAGATAAAATCACATGTTTCTATTTCTTGCTTTGTAATACTTCGAATAAGTTAAAATTATTTGGGAATTTTATTACACATTAAATTAATTTTTATATGCACCATTGTGGCGGAGGTATAAACGTTTTTATTTGAATTTGTTCCAGGTCCTGCATATAATAAACGAGGTACTGGAGCCAGTACGTTCGAATTCTGCAGAGATGCCAATCTACAACCCAAACGCCTTTGACTTCTTGAATCAAAGTGAGAATTTAGACTTGGGAATTCATCGTGTTCGGTAAGTGTCAATCCATGTGACCAGAAATTACTATATAAAACTATTATGTAATAAGTAAATTATATGAAAACTCTATGCGAAGCGATGGCAAGAAGCAAGAATCGAAATAAACAGGTCGTGTTTGTAGTAAAAGAATAAATATGAAATCCCGTTCGGCGCTTGTTATCTTTACATCGTTCTCGAGTTAATAAGCTTATTTCGTTCGGTTGTTCGTTCGCCGTTCCCTGTCGCATATTATTACTTACTCGGATGTAGTGTCTCTCTTTCTCAATAAAATACACCCGCGGAGTCCGTTCACGTTCGTAAGATGAGGGCGGGACCAAGTTCCGTAGTTGTTTCTTAAGTAACTTCGATGCTCACTTTGTCAAGTCTTTATCGATATTTAAAGGCACGATGTCCGTGGAGCTTGCCCATCTGAGTAAAGTAAAACTTGAGTGAATTAGTTTCACCCCTTCCGAAACTTCTTTAAGCTTCGCTGCATTTCATTTTGTCGTTCGCCGTTCTACAACCTTTTCGTTCATTCTTTTTCCTAAGTAAAGTATTAACGTTTCTAAAACTGTCGTCGAGGAGACTACCAATTTTACTTAAAACTCGTCACGCTTGTATTATTCATCTCTAAATAGATTTTTAACTCGTTACTGGATTTAGTCGAATGTAACATGATAAATCGATTGGAACAATTAACGTTTAATGAAAGTGACAAACATTATTTTAATTTATCGCCAGCTAAAATATTCCTAATTAGGGGAAGAAGTAGCTAAACTGCGTTCAATTAACGGGTCCAATTTTCTTGCAGCACCTTCCGACAGCGGATCGTGAAGGAAAAGAAGGAAGATGTCTTCAGGGCGGACGGGCGTTACACCTTTTTCATCCCTGTTGAGGAGGGTTTCCAGGTAAGCTGCTTAGCAACCTTCCCATATCGATCATCCCGAAAGGACCTTAATATCCTCTATTGCGAATCCCTGAAAAGATTCCGAGGCAATGCCAACTCGTTCTGCTCGTCGCCCGGACGGGGGTGACAAATTCTGATCGATTACATTTAGCATGAACTGGAGATCCATCGAGATGATGCAGTTGTCATTCGAAAAATCTCCTTGCTTCATAATCGTTTACAAGCGATCAAATCAGTATAAAATGTTATTTTATTCGCCCTTATCCCTCAGAGACTTTTCTTTCATACATACCAACCATAATGGAAAAAATATATTTTTCATTCTATTATCATTTAAAATGATACTAACTTAAATTCGTATTAATAGAATTGAAAGTCTATTAGAATTTTTCAACCGACGAATACTTAACAAGACTCAAAATTTACACCATTTCGTTTTGCCCTTGTATTATTATATAATAATACGTGCAAGAGATAAAAAATTTATTTTAAGTTCGCTACATTTTCCTTGATACACGGTAACGCGCACTGTTTAAAATTATCTAGGAACGAGAAGTACTCTTTTCGATTTATACGCTCGGGGGACTTTTGTTGCGCGATATACCGCGCCGTAAAAGAGCAGCGAGCGGCCGACTCATGCAGAAAATCGCCGACGGTAAACGCGATCAATTAAACTTCGCCCGCGCGTGCAGTTCTTATCCTCGCGAAAATCGGGCGAGGAAATGTAAAACGTTAAACGAGAGCATCGAGAATACGCGGAATCGGTGGCGCGCCGCAAACGATCCCGTTAAACTGTAATGGGGCGGGAAAGTTAATAACGGCGACGGTAGGGTAGTAGCTAGCGTCGCGACGTGAGGCGACGCAGATACGGATCGGTAATTTGTCGGCTCCGGTTTTTCCGTCATTCGCCGACTTCGGATCGCGTGCTAGCCCGTTCGTTTGTTGGGTCACGCGGTCGGCTTCCAACTTCGGACGTGAAATACGAATTATTTTCGGCGAACGCTGCCGGATGCAACGATCAGTTCGAGGACACAGAAGAAAAAAAATTTGGGACACCGGAAAGATAAACGAATTCGGGTTATTTTCCGAGCTTCCACCGAACGGAGTTATCGTTAGTTGTTCAAGAGAAACTCGACTAGGTGCTTTTTATTCCACGAACTTCTCGTCCTATTCCCCTATTCTTAAACTTTCGAACTTTTTAGTCATTGAATTATATTTAACTAGGTTTTTCTATTATCGTTTTTAGTGTAGTTAGTTGTAAACTTGACCAACGTATTTTAATATTTAAAATTCAATACAATAGTATGAATTTCCATGAGGACGTAAAAGTTCAGGTTACACGTGATTACAGTCGTACAGGAAGTTGTTATTAAAGAAAGTAAAAGATGTAAGATAGAATGGTATCGTGTTATTATAAGGCAAATGAAAATTAAAAGGTAGCCTGAATTTCGATAAAACCGTTGAGTAAAATGAGAAGCTATAATTAAACAAGGTTTCCATTAACTCACGGAAATTCATTGATAATTCTGCCAGTAAAATTTATCCGACGCCGGTGAAATACGCTTTAATTAGACTACATTAAGAAACTCATACGTTAATTAAATCGTCCGAAGAAAATAATGTGATATAATAAAATAACAGAACTTACGAAGTACTCGCTATCATCTGGGCAACGGGAACATGATTTGGATTTACATACATTTACATGAAAAATTCGCGAGGGGACCCTCGTCGAAAGTAGTGAACAAAAATGAATAATTTATGCAAAAATCAGCGGTTAAAATTCGTATAAACGCGTTCGGTCATTTTCCTAAAATCGAAGCGGGCATATTAGAGTGAGAGAGAGAGAGAGAGGGGTGCTTTTCGGGGGGATAGAACGGAAATTACTTATGGAAA
>SHCU01000268.1:16395-47128 GCA_004307685.1 Ceratina australensis | reverse complement strand
CGGGAAAAAGAATTTTCATACCGTATCGTGAAAAACAAAGAAAACAGTAGGATATGTAATAATACTGATTCATAGAATTACCATAAAATGCATTATAAAATGTTGATGTGTTATAATTATTTCAATATCATTTCTACTATTTTCAATATAGTTCGCAGATAGACTGTTTTACGTGTACCGATAGTAATCCTATGCAGGTTTGCATTACGGATTCTACAGAAACAAAGAAATTCGTAAGCAATAACCAGTAAAGCATCGAACGTACACAGCAGATTTTAGTCCACTAGATATTCTCCCACGAACAGAATACTCCAATCTCCAGCTCTTCATCCCCCGTTTGACGGTAGGACGCTCCTCCGGCTGTATTCCCTTAATGAGCCGGCTGCAGGCACCCTCGAAATCTCGATCGCGGAAAACGGACGACACGCTTTATCTCTGTCACGAAAGTTGTTGCAACATCGGCCGATGGCATTAATACGACTGGCAGCCAATGGAGGGGTGACGTCGTGCCTTATCACGAATCGAAAATCAATCGTCCATGCTAGCCTCTTACCCATTATGACGAAATGACCTTTACCCTCGCAGATGACGAGAACGTGTAATCATCTCCCTCATACATTATAAATAATTCCTATTTGATAACTTGGACGTTGTATCATAGCTTATCTCCTAATGACAGCATTAATAAAATAAATTTTTTATTCACCGAATAAATAATTTAACATTCAACAAATCAAAACATAATTTATATTCAGCAAATTTAATATTCAGAGAAATAAACTTTGATCATTATGAGACAGGCGTGCGATAAGTTATTAAATATTTTCCTACCTGTCACGCGTCGCGAGCTCTACATTTTACGAAAACTGTAAACAGTATTTTTACGTCGTACACGAATGCGTTTAATCGGCTCGTTGCTCCTGGTTACTACCCCTTGGATACGCGCGCACCCTCGTCTCGGCGCCGCGTCTTTGACGTCGTCGCCGTTCGCCTCCGCGGTTTTACGCGATTACACCGCATTAAGGGCCGTTTACATGGACCCTGTGAGCCAGGTCCAGCCGGGGAATTCCCGCGGGTGAAGCGGAAGCCGGAGTTGGACAAGGGGTTAAAGTCCAACCATAAAGTGCAAGTAATTAATGAGAAGCAGTGTCTTATCGACTGGTTAATTAAATGTTTTCACCGCTTTTCGATGCCTCCCCCCGATACTCACAGTTTAATGATGCTAACAGGCAGCGTTGCCTTGTTTAAGGCAGTCTGGATAATCCGGTTTCTTATGAAACTAGCTATCGTTGAATAGCTTATTAACTACCTCTTGTATTATGTACTTATTAGTGTTATAAATTTTAGATGAACATCCCAGGTTGATAAATATTCCACGTTAATATACTCCCATAATCTCATAATGTGTCTTCAATGAAATTCACCTAAAACTCACAGAACAGGGGACTTGATTTTATATGATGAAAAACCAATAAAATTTGATAATATTTTTCTTCCTCTATATTTTATTACATTTTAAATGATAAAATTTTTATAGTGGATTGTACATGTTTTTTGTTGGATTGTCCCTGTTGGTCATGTATGTACGTGTGTCAATATAAGAGGTAGTATTACCACGGACATGGATACTACGTAGTGAGCAATGCGGGTAATTAGTGATCGTACTTAATTAAGAACGGGTGTAATCAGAGTACCGGTTAGTGTAGAATCTGTACAGCGGCGCGGCACTGTACCTACCCAGCGCAGATATTTAGTCAGAAACCGAATAATGTCGAACACGCGCAATCAAAATTCCGAGTAACTAGAAACCCTTCCAATCTCGCAATACGAGAAAATCGGAGAAATTTTGAGAACCGAATAGCTCGAATATCCATTCGATCGGGGAACATGACCAATAGGATTTGTCTAATGCAAACGAAGAAATTTTTGCATCGAATTATTATTATATTTACAAAAATAAATGATAAATTTTTTAGAGCACGTAATACAATATTCGAATTAAATTATAACGAAGAAAAAATATATTAATATTGCATTTCATTTGTATCCATTTTGAAACTTTTTTCGCTTCTCTGTTACAGCCATCACCGAGGCCGGAAAAGGTTGATCGCGTTGTAATTGATGGCCACGTGATACCCAATCACGTCCTCTTTACAACACCGACACCTGATAACTTTCCCTATAAGACTCTTGCGTTCACTGATAACTTTAAGGTGACCATCAGCTTCCAGAAGGAGCACGACAAAGGTAACGATTTATTTATAAACATACATGCAACGAGAACGTCAAATGCAATTTCTTTGTTATTCTAATTAATGAAAATATTTAAATGAGAAACGTTCTGAAGAGAAAAAAATTTGTAAATAGTAACTGCGTTTCTCTGAAACTCATGTTCATGCATTTGACGAGGAAAAATGGAGATATTAGTAACATGAATAAAATATAAAGTATGTAAAAGCCATTGAATCACATAAATTTAGAATAAGAAAAGTTAAATGGAAGCTGTGCCTTTTTAGTAGCAGAGAAGTTCGATATCTAAAGTTATACCATCTTCTTAACCAATTCTGATTATATTCGCCGGCACCAAGTTCTTCGAGTAGAAAAGAATATTCAATTTTCGGAAATTTGTAGTTGAAAATTTTCAGTACCGGAAGAAGCGAGTCTACCTTTAGCAACGGCTACTTGAGTTTGAAAGCAGAAACTAGGTACTCACTTTCTGAAGTTCCACGCCCCAGACCCATGCATCACGTTATTGTCCGTCAGAAACCATAAAACATTTGTCTGACAAACTTTTTTTTCTACCCTCCGACTTACCGGTTTCCGCGATAGTGTCAAAGGGGTGAAACTTCGAGCAGTAGTTTCACTCCTTAAACTTCAGTTACTGTGATTAAGAAAAATGTGTAACCTCAACCCTTGATTATTCTAGCACGTAAAGTTTCTAGACTACAATTTTAAAAATACGCTAACGTTACCCGTATAATATTGATTTTATTTTAGAGACAAGTGATTAAAAAGCGAGAAAGGAAGTTTAATACGTTCAATTAAGTTTTTAAAGTTTTGTTTCAATTTTAATGCCATACCGCGGTATCATTTTACAGGCATTTAACCGAGAACGTTGTTTACAGTTTACGTCAAATCTGAAACCCTAGTCGGCGACGCGATGCATCATCCGCTCGGAGTCGTATTGGCAGAAATAATTAAACCGAACATCCCGGTGCGCAACGGCGTGGTCCACTTGATTCAACGACCCCTTATGGTCGTCGATACCACGGTGAAGGACTTCCTCGAGGTCAGTGCTTCATCGGACTTTACTCTCGTTTTCTGTCCTTTTTGTTGTTTGTACCTTGTCTCTTTTTTTTGTCATTAGTGGTATAGTAGACACGCGCAGCGGCGATCGATCCCGAACGAGAGGATCGTAATGCCGCTTGTGCTAATCGTACGATGAAAAAAACGTGTCTTACTTAACCGCATCCTCATTGTCTGTTCGCATCATGACCATTGTACCTCGCGAATGATGACAGTTTCGTACGACGCGTCATTCCAGATCGGACGGATCAACAGGCAAGCTCGAAAGGCAATATCAAGTGGTTATTTAAAAGAGCTACGATTTTATCAATCTGATTGACATGCATTTCCTACACTACCTAAAATTTAGCGAATAAATATATTTCACCGCATATTGAAGGATATTATGACATTCGAACAATTGCATTTAAAAAAGAAAAATAATTCATAATAAATACGAAATTAAAATGCATACATTTTTAATAATTTGCGAATAGGGTAAAAATTCTTTGCATAGTTCTTGATATTAGACGGAATTTCCTTTTATATGTGAAGTGATTTTATGTTCCGAAACGTATTAGACGGTGTTATATTTTCTCTTAAAACTTAACGGAAAGACTTCAAAGCTGAAAGTTTGAGGTGCTAGTTTATGAACGCATTCGCGGCATTGTGGCTTCGGTGATGGTAGCTTCACGAGTTTCACCATTGGCGGAAGACGTTATATGACGAGGTTTCTTTTTGATATCTGTATGAAAGCTCTCTTAAACCGCCTCTGGTCGAAACGTTGGTATTCTTCGCGTTCAGCCGCATTCTCATGTCTCAAAAGCCTTCGATCTCAATGGGCTTGGCTTTGTCCGAAACAGCCCGCGGCTTTCTGACGATGTCGAAACGTTAAAAGTTTAATCACCTATCAATAATTTAGATCCCCCTTCGCAGTTCGACGATTCGGGATCTCTCCCAAGAATATAGTGCGAAAGAATGGTGAAACTTTTTATATTGTTATGATACAGTTGAAAGAGCGAAACGATATTATATTTCCTTCAATTATAGTTCTATACAGTCGGATCTCGTGATTCAACCCCAACAAAAGATATCGGATGTCGATATAAGTAATCTCACCTAACAGAAAGTAATTTTATAAATCAGTAAAAATTCGACCTTCGCAGTTTTAATTTTTCATATACACTATTTTAGAAACTTATTTAACTGTTGTAGCGAGAAGCTCAGGCAATTTGACCCGATCTTAAAAATGTTATTCATATTTGACGAATATTATTTAATAATCGTGGTTACGTACAGTTCAAAATTCCTTAGTCGCAGTTTATCAAATTCCGCGTAATAACGATTAACCTATTCAATTTGAGTGATGTGGCGTTCGTGGTTTCGTAACATGTGTCAAAATATGTGTATACCACCGTCGCAACTGGCAGTGATTACACGTTTCACGTTGTATTACATCGTATCTATAGAGCTCCTTTGACGTTGCAGTAGTACCGTTCACCGGGCCGGTGCCCGTGGATCGCGCCATGCGCCATATCACGTTCATCGCATCGGAACTGCGAATACTAATGCTTCTCTAATGCATCGCGCAGTCGGAATTCAGAATTCACAATAGACGTCACGCAGCGAAGATGAAACGCGTTCGGATCGATTTCAAAATCCATCACGTCTCATATACTCCGTATCCCTGGCGCCCTATTTTTCCTTTCTTCCCGATACGTAATTAGAATTTCGTCTCGAAGTAGCGTTGACTGCTAACAGTTTAATAACGCATAAATCTCTTTTAATTGTAATGCGTAAAGTAAAGAACGCTCAGATGTAATTGGTACATATGATAAACTTGTAATACGTAATTTGGTTGCTTGCTATTACTATAACGCTTGAAACTAAAAATTTTTTAGATAGCTTATTGTTACAAGCTGTATGCGAAAAATATTTTTTCAAATCGATACAATTCTTGTTTTTTGATGAGATATAATCTGAAAATACGATACACACGTTCTGATTTTACTCCCACACGTCTCGCATGTATCCATTTATGGAAAGAAACTTTTTTAATAGTCCGACGTTTCGATGCTAGGTTCTTCCGTACCACCGTGATCCTCTTTATTTACTTAGTTATTTTACCAAGCCGCGTGGAAATGTTGCCGCGTTGCGCGAGTTGACTGTTCTCTTTTAATTCTGTACAGCCGCTTTAAAGTACTTGGATAGTTTACCGAAAACATCACGCTTCACACGTTCCCCTGTTATTCGATTACGAACTATCGATGCCGACCGCAGCGCTGTTCCAAACTTTTATGCGACGACTTTTTCGATCGGGAAATGGCCCATGCACGTGAAAGCAAGCCAGTAAATTTTTTACGGTCCCCCGATGTGTATGTACGGTGCGTACACAACGCGACGCGTCGCCGTAACGCCTCCAATTTGCAGATTTAATCGATCAAAATGACTTTTTTTTTACGTATTCACAGNGGGAAATGGCCCATGCACGTGAAAGCAAGCCAGTAAATTTTTTACGGTCCCCCGACGTGTATGTACGGTGCGTACACAACGCGACGCGTCGCCGTAACGCCTCCAATTTGCAGATTTAATCGATCAAAATGACTTTTTTTACGTATTCACAGGATTCCCGTTTTATCAAGTTTACTTAAAGTTAACAGTTTTATTCAACCAGAGGAGTCACGTTTTCTCGTTTAAAATCAGCGTTACAACTTCACGCGTTGAGTAATACTAAAATTTTTCGTTTATTAAATACATCGAATGGCTAACAATATTCAACGTTACCGTCGAAGAGATACCGTCAAACGTCGTACTACGTGCGATGCTAAAATATTCTCTAATTCTCGTAGAAATTCGTACAACGCAAAGCCCCTGACCTCAACCGTTCGCATAAACGCGCAACCCCCTGACGACAACGGTTATCCAAACGATCCCGGCCAAACCGACATCCCCGTATATACATATATTCTCTTAAAACGTTCGCACATATCGCGCTAACGCTATCAATTTGCGAGCATGCCGAGAGCATCGGCACCCGTTTACAAGATAAGCCAATGGCACGCGGCCGAAGAAGCACGAGCGGAAACTAGGGCAGAAGGAGCCGTGTGCTTTATGAACCATCGTAAAGATTCTATCCTCGACATCCAGACGCCGGCCATCGTATCGTAACGATCTTAATCCGAGCTTTTATTATTATGTCACTCAATCACACGGCCGTGAAAAATAATGGATCGTAATTCCTCAGTAATATTTTATTATCACTTAGATTCCAACGACATCGAGTGTAGCAAAAAAAAAAGAAAATTAGTTTCGAAGAAGAGATGATCCTTTGTGAGATAAAATCTTGACGTCTTCCCGGTGTGCATAGAGATTGCAAAATGAGGATGAACAATTTACCATCGGTGATCACTCCGTTCCCCGGAGGCTTTCGACGTTTTTCCATCATTTTTGTTTTTTTTTTATTCTGTCAAACGACGAGAATATCGTGTGTACCTTTGAACTTCCTTGCTAAATCGGATTACAGTCTCGTCTCGCGCCTTGTGTACACTGTAAAAACGAGTTAATAGTAAAGGCGAGCTAACACCCGTACTCCTTTATCTCCCCCATGGGAAACGAGGCCGCTGCGTTCGCGTATACCACCTACCTACACTTACCCAGCCACTCCTGATCCCCCGGATCCCACCGCGACAGAGTTATTTGATACTATTATGGGCCGGAAACGGGACTATCTCTTGTCCTTTCCACTTTGACTCCGCGCCGCATCGCCTTTTGAACGTTATTAAAGTAAAATTACTTTTAAGCCAGTTAGAACACGAACGTGCCTCCTCGCCGGCGTTGGTCGCGTGTACGCGTGTTTAGGTTACCTTGTTATCCTGGTTTAGACCGTTGTTTCGCGGAATTTTCGTTAGAGGGTTCCGAGAATAATTTTGCGAACGCGAGGTTATTCCATTTAGATTTCCCGTGAAATTACAGACGGAGAGAGGGAGGGGAACAGAAAAATGGATAACGTAGAATTTGTAGGTTCAGCTGAAAACCGAGATCCACAGTTTTGAATGGGAAATCTCTTTGAGAAATGATCGCGTCGCAAAGTGTGAAAACGTATTCATAAACACCGCGGTAAATACTTTTTCCCCATTTAACGTTTTAAATGATTTCCTGAAGCCTACGTCACTCGATTACAACCTCTTTCGTCTAATTTTTTTATTCACCTCACGGGCTAAAGGACAAGTTGAATTAGCTCGTTCTATGAATATCAAAGGATGCTAAATGAATTCCGCGGCCGTTAATTACGCGCTCGCTGCAATTACAACCGAACAAAGTTTTTGCTTTGATTTTCTTGTCGGATCCAGCGGTTATAGAGCCCGTTCCATAGTCTTTTGAATTTAAATTACACGGAACTTGTCATGTAGATGGTAAGAGAGATCCGACTGTTAAAACGATAATTGACGTTTCATTTTAACCACTTGTTTCCCCGTCCCGGAGCCCCGGACCGCGTAATGAGAAACCTTTGATTAAATTGTTTACAAACTTATAATTCTCGTTTCAACGTTTTATACTTTCACCAGATATATTTATACAATTTCCCGTCGGGCCAAAAATAACCACTTGTAATTGCTTTATGTTAGCAATATCCTGCGCGTCAGTTTCGATGTCATTCCGCGCGGCACGACGCGAGCCAATTGGCCGAATGAAAAATCCAGCGCGGGGCTAAAATATAAATAGGCAAAGAGAATATTGGACTCGCGTTATCGATGGTACTTCTCGCGCGATTCGAGGCCTTTCGAGCTTAAACCTGCTGAAATTCCGCGCGCACGTTCGCTTCAATCATTCCCCCCGTGATTGATGCGCCGAACAACGAGCCATATTAAATTGTACCGGGACCATATTCCATTAATACGTTCATTTACTTTTGCTATATTGGAAATGGATCATCGCGAGGGGCGATAACGGGCGCGAGCGCTCGAAAATAATAAAAAGGTCCTTTCGCAAAATTCTATTTCCGACCACTGTAGCGAGGATTAAACCCAGCCGGTTATCGCAACAAATTCGACGGCATCGGGAAACCTTCGACAACGGACACAATTATACGAACTATAATATATGCTCGTGGAAAAAAAAAACAAAAACGAGAGAATGCTGTTGATCCGTTTCCATTTTTCAGTATCGTACCCACGGCTCATTAAGGTCTGTCACCGTCGTTCATCTCGCGCGTTGCACCGACGCGAAATCAACGCGATTACCCCCGTACGCGAAAACTGTCACGCGTGATCGTAACACACGTCATCTACGATACGTATATGTATATATATGATAATGTACAGGTGTACTTGTATAACCGTGTGTATATACATACCGATGGCAATAATATCTATATTATGTATATATACACGCACAAAACGTTTTACACAGGACAGCGAATGGAATGTTCACGAGACAGCTGTCATCACATGTGATATTATCGATTGTTCTTCAGCAATGATCCCCGGCACGTCTCGCCTACTGTCTGCACCAGAATCCTACCGGACCGGACATTGGATCAAAGGGATTCTCACCGGGGGCCCGAGAGATTTTTCTACTATAATGTGTTCGAGTCGTTCTTTGATCCAATCATGGCCCACTCTCTGTCTCTCTCTCTATCTCTATCTCTTTCTATGTGTGTGTGTTGTATATTTGTACACCTGAAACCTTCTGAAACGACGCTGATCATTTGACGTTTATCTATGAACAACGATGGTAATTTTCCTATATGCTATCTCAGCTTCGTTTCAATAGGTGACCGACATACTAATCACTTACTTTCAGGTTCACTAAAATATCGACATTGAGACAAGGAAAACAAAAGATAATACAAAAAAAAATATAGAGAGAAATGGAAAATATGAAAGACAGCTAAAACACGCAGTAACGATTTGGTGTGTAGGGGAGCACAGAAATACCCGTGTTCTGCCGTCACTGCACCGCCTCGTGTGTTTTCACCGCAGATCTCTCGCCTTTGCTCGCAATATTCACCCTGTCTCTGTTAGATTTTTCACTACGAAACTCAACCCCCCCCACCCCCTGCCCACTTGTTTCTGACCCCCTACAGTAACTTGGACTGTGCTCTCTTGCCTCTT
The DNA here is from genome assembly GCA_004307685.1 of Ceratina australensis. Lineage (NCBI taxonomy): Eukaryota > Metazoa > Arthropoda > Insecta > Hymenoptera > Apidae > Ceratina > Ceratina australensis. Next base: position 37,730 of record SHCU01000268.1, on the reverse strand, counting down.
TCGTTCACGCATCTTTGAACGAGGGACACATTTCAACATATCTGCGCTCCGACACGATTATACATTGACCGGTGATTTCATTGAGCACGGAAACGCGACCGGGAAATCGTCCATAGATTCACTGACTTCCGTCGCTTTTTTAAAATTTTTAACCGTACGGTTTTACTGAAATTTTATATGAATTATTATAATATTTAAGGACGATGTTCTCTCGGGTGTCCGTGCTAGCAACAATAATTCCATACAATATCTGTACCTTAATAATGACACAGTTACAGCATACACTTGTATATAGATACATACGAGTACACACGCTCACCGACTCGAGTTCATACCATGTAATCAGAAAGGAATGAATCGATGAGAACAGTGTAAAGGAATAATTAATTGTTCCCTACTTAATCTTTGCTTTCTACTTTGAGAGTTGCTGATTTGTATCTCTAGTACCCCTATTTGAACAGCTTATAGTAAAAAATCGTTTAAGCCTGTGTAAAATTTTTCGAGTTCGAAGCCTCTCCACCCCGTATCTTCAATTAATGCATTTGTCATCGAGGCTGTTGAGATTGTGTGCCCGAACCTGGTCGTATGTATTTGTATATAATATTATATACGGATCTCCTTCGATCGGAGAACGGAAGTCGAACATATCGAGTCGTGAGTTTTCATGCTGCTCGCCGATCGTTGGATGAAGTGGACTGGGCTGGAAATTGATATACTCAGGTAGTAAAATAGTCGCGGAGAATCAGCCGGGAGAAATACGATTTTGTTCGCGGCTACGTATAAAATGCTGCATTATTAATTCTCGCGCTGACCAAAATTTACAGTCGACGATAAATTATTGATCGACCTGGAAGAGGTGTGGCAAGCGCGGCCCTCGCACATTGTGATTCATACAAAGCCGCCGCGGAATTCCGACTGATTTATCACGGAAAAGTTCGCGACTTCGAGATTTCTCCAAGCGTTGATTTAAAAATCCGAAAGATTAACAAGGACAATTATCGAAAAATCGATGTTTTTCATTTGAATGCATTTTTATTTTTGCACATGCACTTCATTTGAATTGATATTAAAATCAAGTACATTTCTTTTTAACCGTATTTAAAGTAGCATAATGCTTTGAATAAAAAATTATGCGAATACGAGTACTCTTGAGAATTGAAGTTAGTAGCTTGAAATATTCACTCTCTAAAAATGCCATTAATAGTTCGCAACAGTTTTCAAACTCAACGCTTCCAAATAATTTAATCATGAAAATCAACAATTCTGTTCCGGATTTTTTCGGCGATCGCGTCGGATTGCAGAGCCCCCGGAGCTCTCGTGTCGCGTTTATTTTCATTTCATATCACATTCGACCCACTTTCATGCAAACTACATCGCTGAAAAAATTCGTTCGGCCCGATCATCGTTTTTCCTCGTCCGCGAGTCCTGCGCAAACAATTCTGCAGAGTGTAAAAATAAAGCCGGGACGTTAGAATTTCTCTGACCGTCGAGTCTGAGCGCTGAAATCACCTTTATCAAGATCGGGGCTGCATAAATTAGTTCTAGAGAAACAGGATTTTCCACGTGAAAGAGAATCGGTAAACTTACCAGAGCTTACGTATGCTTATGTATGATTCATATATTAGGGCAATCCACGCAACTTGCTCACCCTCAGTTCTGAAATATGCATTGGCTCTCTTTTAGCATTACATTTTCAGTGATAAAAATATTTCAGTGATAAAATATTGTTCACTGATAGATTTCCAACGAGCCAACATCTTTAAATTCTCTTTTTACTACGTAAAATCGAGGATCGAAAAAATGTGGCTTGCTTACGTGTTCGTGAACGAAGTATCATGAGGTCATGAGAAGTTCCTTATTCGCGAACGTGCGAGGACTGACCAACGTGCACTCGCATGTGAATTTCCTATCAGAGAAAGACTATTTTTCTTGCAGGAATTCGATGCTTCAGGCAGTGAGGCGATCGACAGGCAGGTTCTCGTGAGAGGAAAAGTTTAATGTTTATACTTTACCGGGGCGAGATGCTAATAAAAAATTATGCAGAAAAATTGATGCCACTCTCGGAACCTTTTTGGTCTCGTTTTCTCCAGGCAGGTTTTTTCCCCAAACAGAAACGGATAAAATATTCGTATATAGAATATCGATATTAAAATGGAAGGAATATCTGATTGAATTTTAAATAGTTATGAGAGTGAATATTGCATTTTTCGATGTCAATATATTTGGTAATGTGTGAAAATCATTTTATTCGATTTAGTAAGAAATTAAGTATTTTCTCTTCTGATTTTCATCAATCATGCATTGGGAAAATATTGTAAGTATAGCAACAAGGGTAATGAGGATTGAAAATTAAGAAGTAACCATAAATCCTAGCTTCATTTAAAATGCAGAAAAGCGTACTTTGAAAGAAAAAAAAATGGTGCAATCATTATGAAGCATTACTTAAGATGGAGCGTTTAAATTCGAGTTCACCGGAAATTATAAAATCTTGTGGACATTATAGGAATTACAGGGAGAAATCGTTAGTCCCCTTTCCTCAACGGGCAACCCCTTGTTCGAGCCTCGCCGTTCTCGCATTAGTGGATTAATTTATTTGGATAGATGAATTGTTCGCCGGGGCATTACGACCGCCGCTACCCGACGTGTTCGCGTGTTCCCGCCGTTGGAGTGAGATGAACCGATATAAATTCCCGTCGGTGGAACAAGTAATAACGCGTTTCGACCTTTCAATTAAAAGACGGAGCCAACGCAAATTGCCGACCTTGCGGTCCGACGGCCTTTTAAATTTCCCCGCTGCCATTTAAAACCCTGCTTAAACTGTTACCTTTTCTACCCTAGCTGGAACCATCTGGTGAAATAATTAAAGGAGGATCGCATAAACCGCGCATTATGCCGCGGACTTCGTTCCCGGCTTCTCTCCCTTTCTGTGCAACTTCTCCGGTTTCTTGCTCGTTCATTCGTTTCTGTCGGTTGCAACGCGCGCATTCGACTATCTAATAAAAACAATTTCACGGAGCGATGCGATTCCGTTATTACGAGCCGCACATTTTTCCTATATTTTTTTTTGTTCTTTTTCTTTTTGTTGGTTGGTGAACTGCGTACCTCTTTACGACGGCCCCTTCCACGAAAATGAAATCGGACCAACGTAATTTTATTAAATATCTTCCTGGATTCAAGACGGTGTAATATATTTTACTTACTTGCTAAGATTCATGGACTAGTGGTTTTTAAGATTTAAAATTCCTCCTTTTCATGCAATTTTCTCCCTGTTCAAACAAGACCGTTTCTTTGCTCTTCCAATCCAGTTGCTTCGAGGCTAAGGATATTTAAATACAGGGAATGAAAAATTTCCTACAAATCAGCAATAAGAACGAACGGATGAATATATCTATCCGCCGTGCGAGCAGAATAATTCGAAAGATATCGCGGGGGGAGCGCGAAGCTCCCCCGAAGCTCGCTGATCGAGAACGCGAACGGGGAACTTGCCGTGAGATATATTCTTTAATGGCGCGAAAGGAGATTTTCTTGGTGCGAGCCGCGGGTGCCCGCCGCTGCCTTCGACACCCTCACGTGCATGAATTTGCAATCGCGCGTGCACTGATAACGTGCGATTCACTGAATCGTCCGTGATTACGATGAAACTGGAACGCGCACCTGACGCCGTTCGCCCGGCCCGCAGCAGCCCCTGCGATTACTCGAGGAACGACTTTTACTTCGTGAATAATAACGATTCGACTCCGAGACCGCGAACGTGCTCGAAATGTAATCCCTGCTTCGGCCCGCAGCGGGGGATTCCTGCCTCGATGAAGCCTTTTTTTTAAAAAATGATCTCGAAAAAATGATTCACTATTTTAATTACTATAGCCTGTCAGCTGTATTAGTATTTTTTTTTTAAATAATTAAGTAATGCTTCATATTAGAACGCGTGTGAATTATTACTATCTGATATATAATTTGTCTGTGACTCGTAATACCATGTTTATTAAAGTTCACAAGAGACCCTAGAATTATTGAGCAGTTGGCAGAAGAACCGAGCCCGTTGCAATCACGTACGAAATTGAATTACTGCACGCGCATCAACGCACAACGAGAGCTGCCGCGTACGCATCCCGGTAGTAGCTGGCTCATTTTCTTCCGCGGGAACATCGCGATGGTAGTACCGAGCAACTGACGACGCAACAAAAGAAAATCTACGGTTCTTGATTAGCATTGTGAACTCTTTGTTTCACATCTGCTCGGATCTCGTTTTTGTGCTATATGCAAACCGGAATGAATGTACGCTCATACATTCGCAATCAGGTATCAAGGATCGTATGCACATAAATTTTAGATATTGTTAGAGATTATAATAACGAGAGGCAGTAACGTGGCGGTTCTTTTTTTTTATAAAATTCTCGGTATAGAAAAAAAGAGAATTATTTTGAAATCGGTTTTTCGGAATTTCCCGTAACGTGAGATACTCGGTAATCTCATTGGTACGCGACAAAGTGGCAGAATGCAGCATATTTATTACGGATATTGCGTTTTTCGACGCGCGAATTACCATGCGAAATACAGGCACCCGGAAAATCGAATTTTGTCAATGGAAGGCGACGTCGTCATAAAATTGCGTTCGGGATTCGTGAAAAAAGGCACGTACTTTACACACAGCTTCAATTTCACCTTTTTCATCTTTATCTCGTTTAACAATTCGACCGATAATACGATTAAGTTTAATATAGAAATAAAAAATGAATTCTATTGATCGAAGATCGAATTTTGTAAAATGCCACGAGATGAGACATATAGATTCCGATGAAATTAGATAACTCGATTCAGGGTATTATGGTGTTCTCCCTATTTAGCGAATCCCGATGTTAATTAAGCAAACTCGGTTATCGGGAATACACAGTTTATCCACTTACTTAAACGACCGCACAGGTGCATCGCGTATTTGTTTATGGCGTGGCCGCCCGTGCAATTGGCACATCCAACGCATCCGTATGTCGCATCGCGTGGCGTCGCGTCGTGTTCACTAGGTGGAACCGTCGCTAAATATGACCGACGCGTTGACATTTGCAAAATCATAGACGATAATTAATTGTCAGTCCATCAGCCGAAACGAAAACGAACGGCCCGGGCATTTTGATGATTCGCGCTGGATTATACGTTTGTCAGTTTGACGGGGCACGCCAAACCAGCCGTTCGAAGGAATAATCGGTTGGAAAAATAAGTCAAAATATTTTAAGCAAGCAGTATTTTATCGTATCCAATAATCGAACAATAAACGGAACAGTGATAATTAATAAAATTCTATTTTCAGATTGAAGGTAACTTTTTTTCGTAGCAAATAAGTAGCCCGCAACTACGACGTTCGACTTCCGCTCTCACGTTTACATTAATATTCTTCTAACACTAGCATTTTCCGTTATTTACAAAGCCCTTAAATTTTGTACTCGTAAATATTACTTTTGAAATTGTTGATTACCCTATTTGAAAGTAACGGACGACGCAGTAATATTTATGAGCTAAACACTCTAATCAGTATATTTATATATATGCAATTTTCGAGCGACCTATTTCATTGAAATACCACAACGAGGCCGAGAGAAATTATTTCCATTTGAAAATGCAAATAAATATCGAATAAAAAGTTCTGTCCGAAATATTTCCCGCGAAGGTTTTTAGGAATGAATAATTTCTCTCGGTTATCGATTATCACAACATATTGGTCGGTTCTCAGAACCTTTTGATATGGCAGAATTTTTACAGCATCCCGTAGCACACACTGGACCCGTTGTTCGACAGAAAAAAGAAACACGAAGAGACCCCCGAAGCCTCCCCACGCCTCCCCTGTCCCCCTGTCCCGCACCACACAGAAAACCAACTTGCCAACTCTCGCAAGCGCTTTAATCTATGCAATCAACGTTTTGCTAACGTTCGTGCGCCCGCGGAAATTCGCTTCTCGCAATATTTCTCTAAGAATTGAGCGAGGAATCGAATCAGCGCGGGGCTCGGCGCCCCGGAGCGTAGCGGAGCCGCCGTCACCGGGCGAACGTGAGAAAAACGTGAAACGAGGAGATTAAAATTATCGAAGCGCAGCCGATTTTCCCTGTCAGCCACGATGAACGAACCGACCTTTTCTTTTATCACAGCAGCGTCTCTTACAGCGAACAACCTAATTACAAGTTTACCTTTTTTCTGTTTTCTGTTCGCTTCTTATGTTACGGACCAACCCTGGTTTCTGGTTTCTCTGTGCAGTCCTTCAAGGTAATTCGCCGCCAGCTTTTTCTCTAGTTTTCTTCTTCCACTTCTCTCTCTCTCTCTCCTTCTCTCTCTCTCTCTCTCTCTCTCTCTCTCTCTCTCTCTCTCTCTCTCTCTCTCTCTCTCTCTCTCTCTCTCTCTTTATCAATCAATCACTTTCTTTCACCCTCTCGATATTTACATCTACATGTACATATTTATATATAAATATTTTTTCTTCATTACACTACAATATTAATCGGTATACATGTGTCATATTCGCAATACATGAATTATCTCTCTCTCTCTCTCTATCTCTCTATCTTCTTTGCTCTCTGATTTCACTGCTATTCTAATTCATTCTGTCTGCTTCTGTTCATGTCCCACTGTTCTTTTTCATACTTCTTTCTGAGACGCAACATTTTCTCGTTCACCCTCGATCTCTATTCCATTTTAGTGCATCCGCTTTCACACACGAGTTACACAGAGCCATGGACCTTGTGTCTTCGGTGTTCGATTATATAGTAACGGAGACTGAAAAACGGTTCCATATAGGCACAGACAAATAATGTATATGCTTAAGTACGTTAGTAGACTTGCATTCTTATTTATTTTAGATAGCTGTACGTATACTTGAAAGTTGTTTGAAATACTTCTTCGTATATATAATACTAATACTGATCTAACTTGATTCAGGCAGCATATAAAAATAATACATAATATGTAAATACATTTTAATCTATTAAAATGTAATTCGTTAAATATCTCGTCTTATAATTATGAGTACATATATCTATTATAAGATTTTAATTCCGGTATAATTAGAAGCTCTAAGAATAAGTGGACGGAAGCTTGGATCAATACAATTCATTATTACATCACTATACTAAATATACCAGATTAAAATAAGTACCATTTTTCGGTCTCGAGATATATTCATTGAAAGCGTCACAAGCGTACTTACATACATGGCACGCCACTTACATAGAAATTAACATACACATAAGTCGCTTAGGACTTCACTTTCATTAATTCCGTAAATCTAGTAGGGCGTACACATATAGTGGGAAACTTCTCAGAAACCGAACGAGCTACTTGAACGATGCTGATCAGTTCGGTTTCTGCGTAGCTCTTAGTGTGCATCTCATTTTATCCCACGTCACTTCTTAACCACTGATTAAATCGAAGTCTAATTTACATTAATGAAGTAACAGAATTCGAGAATAATGATTAAGTCTATTTTTCTATAAAATATTCCTAGACTTCCCTTAATACAAATTATTATCTCGTTCCTCTGTTCATTTAACTACTAACACGAGGTGCAATAAAATAACTGCATCATCTTATTTGTACCTTCGTGCTCACCGATTTACTTGGCGCTTTACCTGTCTACTTGATTAATGTAAACTGGGCTGTAAAGACAAGAAGCAGACGCTTGCCCCTGGCCGATTGGTATCGATTTCCAGAGACGCGTATGTACTATGGGTAGCACACGCGGAAACGACGACGACGACGCCGGCCACGCACGAGCGTGTGTGCTGATTTTGCATTTCATGGCCGGTGTTTTTATGCAACCCATCGCCTCTCTTTTTCACCTTTCGCCACCAACGCGCATCGGCCTCGTTCTACACAATACACAGTGTGTTCGTTCTTTTTGCCCGTCACGCCCGGCCAGAATCGCGCTTTTTTCGCTCCCTTTTTTCCGCGTCGCCAACGCCAATGCAACTTTTCCGGTCGTTTTTTCGTCGCTCCTCGCGCGCTCACCATGCAAATCGAACGTTCATGGTGTACGTTCTTGTTTTTTTTATTCTTCTTTCGTTCTCTCCTATTATTTGTTTGTCGACGGATGTATCGCCACGATCGGTACTTGAACCGGTAGAGATCTTCGAGCTACATTTTGTCTTTTTCGATCGCAGCGAAACGTTTCCATTACTTTAGGAATTCGACGTTGATACATGTAACAATGTTAAAGATTTCAAAAACATTTTTGTGACAAATTGAATTTTTCAATTTACGAAATAGTGAAAGTTTCTCACACTATTTTATTCTAAGTCGTGCCGGAGTTCTAAATAATTAAATTGCAGCGAAAACGGTTAATATAAGGAGACAGTTCTGTGAGAGCAGCATTTACTGACAGTAAGTTATTTTCACAATAATCGAACTCGGGGAAGAATTCCTAAGAAAAATTGGATAGGAAACGTTCTGCTGACGGGGACAATTCGAATGTCCAAGCCACGGGTTTTAAAATTGTGCGAGAACTTTTCCCGTCCCGTTTCCGATCGCCTATCGGAACTAGTTTAGAATGCGAAAGAACGTGTCATCCGGAAAGTTGCTCGCGGCTTCCGCGCGCGCGTCTTTTCGTTCCCCGCTACCTAAATGGATATCGCACGGCCAGGCGTTCCGTACGTGGAAAACCGTGGATGCGAGCCGTATGCACGTTCCATGCACCGTCGCACACCGGCTGATCCCCTTTCGCTTCCCGTGCACAGCGTCTTTCTTTTCGACCCGTCACACTCGCCTATCCCCCGTGTGCTCAGTGTGCCCGTAAACGTGTTGGCCGTTTAAGAAAATACACCGAAACTGACGGATGAAATTGTCTTTTACGCAAAATTAATTCCGTATGTCAGAAATAAATTTCACTATTTTAAACCGGAAATAAGAATGAGACGAGAAACCATGTCGAATTTTTAATTGACTGAAAACGATTAATAAGCATCGGTTTGCGATTGCTTTAACGATCGTAAATTGACAAAGTATCTCGCAATCGCGCGGATAATCCATTGGTGGAAGGTGTAAATATGGCTGTAAATACGCAAGGGACATACGATTTTGTTGAATGTACACCGGTTTGAATTTATTCGTTGTTTCATGCTAATTTCAATGCATGCCTGCTGCCGGCCCGTGCTCATGCACACGTATGTACTACGTTCCATACAATACATGCACACGATTGATGTTTTTGGCGAACTAGAGGAACACCAAGTTCAGATTTATACGTAATGAATGGAACAAGGATAATCCTATGTTATTTGTGTCTTGCAGTTTCGAGAACAGTAGTTGACCGAATCTTAGGAATTAAAAGGGGATGTGAAATGATGAATTTTGATATTTCCCTTTTGGAAGGACAAACTGATGAGTATTCTCGAATGGATCAGATTTATTAGCGAAGCCTGACGTTCTCGGCGCAGTTTCCAATATTTCCTGGAACTAGAACTTTTCGTGTTTATAGCGTCGTGATAATATAAAATATGATTTCTAAAATTTCCGTGTAAAGTATCGAGCATAGAAGTCTTTATTACGCGATTCGAGTGCGTCGTATGTGACAACAATATCGAGCGGTCCGATACGACGGAAGTGAAACATCCTTCGATAACCTACAGCCTCGGATGCATGTGATCCTATCGTCGATAAATTCCAATTTTCCGCTCGCGTCCGCGATATCGAATAGAAAAACTAACGTGAAGATCGTACATAACCGTTGACTGTCTTCGCAGACACATATTGATATAATAAAAAGAAATACGTTGGACGCGAGATAAAACTGTCTGACCACCGCGAATGGAAAACGTTGACGTACGTACGATAATATGAGTAAGCTGAATAATAAATGAAAATACGAGGAAACGTCTTTTGTGAATATTAACAAAATTAATAATTGCGAGCAAACTTTCAGATGAATCGAAAATAATTTCTATTTGAAGTGCGACATCCTTTTTTATTCATTCAACAAAAATACCGTACACTTATATTTAACGAAATTAAGAAAATAAATCGAGTGTTTAATACAATCGATCGGACGTGTGTGCTCGCGAAATGATCTGGAAGCTTCGGATTTATCTTGTTTAATAAAAGGGTGGGCTTATTGCCCGCGCGAATTCGACGATAAACACGCCTGGAAATGAAATGTTACGCGTTCACGGTTCGAGTCAGGAGAAAAAAAAAAAAAGAAAGAAAATGTAGGGGAAGTAAGGAAGAGAAAAATCTCGCCGCGGACGGTCCTATGGCGCGCAGAGACAACGGCGCACAAACAAGACTCGTAAATTTCGATCTCCTTCGAGGAGAACCGTACTTCATCAGGTGTAAACGCCGGTCGTATTTCTCTTCTCAAAAAATCTTACGCGGTCGTGATTCACGCTCGGAGAAGACGAAAGACCGCCACGGCTACGTACCGCTTTTGGCTAGTACAATATTTCGATACCGTTGTTGACGTTTAATAATTATATCTGCCAAGCGTATTGCCGATAAAAATTAACGATACAATTTTGCAAGCGTAATATCATTTAATGATTTGATGTATCGCGCAGATTTATTACAGAGCAGTAGCTGTGAGCGAAATAATGTATACGTTCCCGTCTGCTGAATTAATTGCAGATTAAATAAAATTACAATTTTCAATATTCATTTTCATTACGTCGAGGGTTTGTTACCGTAACGGGTAAAGGTAATGAATTATTGAATATTTATCATTTCGTATGAATCGTATCCTGTATAACAAAAGGAAAGGGAAATTCGTGATACCGTCAAAAGAAATTATAATACATTTTCATAACTGATCGGTTTAATTTCCCCATTTTAAGCAAGTATAATTGTACAGAATCGAACGCGTTCGCGGAAAAATGTGAAGAACGCGTGTTCGTATCGCGATGTACATACCAAAGGCTGTGCGCGATGCTCAAATTGACAATATAAATATTTCATTTTACGTAAAAGTCCGTCTGCTATTAATTCGGGCCGCGTATCGGGTAAGGTCGCAACTGCGAGGCGAAGTTCGTTTAAAAGTTGTCCGCCAGCAATGGAAATTAATTCTGGCTGCGAATAGTCCGATAAAACAACCTGGCCGTGTTCACTCTGTACTGAATTTCGCTGCCCGCGTAAATATTTCGTTGTTTGTACGTGGACCTCCTTTACAATTAACAGTTGCAGGGACCTCCGCGGTGTTGTCTGCTCCGGCTTCCGTTTCAGCTAACAACTTTTATTGAGCGACGAAAGAAAAACACCCAGGGAAAAGGAAATCGATTGAACGTTCAGTCCGCGTATCGCGGGGCCGAAATTTATTTCAATATAAATAGATACTCGCTATCGGATTTTCATATTTATTCTGGAATTAAAATGAGATAACGTAAAATTCTATACTGCAACGAGTTAGTTTAAAAATTTGTTTTTACTGAACGACGTGACATAGAAGAGTATTTGAAAATCCTTTTAAATCTGACGTAACCAACGCACCTGTCAAATTACAAATAAAAATTAATTTATCAATAACAGTTGGAATAATATTATAAAATTTTTATAGAATCGTTATTGTATGAATAAAAAATATAATACATCTGAATACGCAGCATCGAATAGTAATGTATATTTGATATAGTGCGTGAGGAAAAATATTTTTAATCACTGCTGGAGTCAGTATATTGGGGAGTGTTACCCGAGATGTAAAAGATTAATGGAAATCTAATCTTCAATTAATTCGACTAACGGACGCTCGCAATAAAATGTAGCTCTCATTTCAATTTGCATGGAAAAGTGTAAAAGACTCGGGGGGTGACCGTTATAAAAAGCAGCAATAAACGATCTATAAACAATAGCCATAGGTTCCAATATCCACGCGGCTGTATATATGGGCTTTCTATCGAATCGAATAAACGAGCTCGAACGTTTGAACAACGCGCAGAGGCACGGTTCGAGCTTTGGCAAACGTCAAAGGTGAAGCAACGTTAAAAAGAGGAGCATTCGGTAGATGTACGACAGGCGGTGTATTAAATGAAGCGGAGCTAAACAAAAGAGTTTGGTATACGTAGTATAGAAGCGGAGGGTTGTGGGTGTACGCGTGCACACACGTACGCGGTGCCAGGAGAGACATAGGGGGCGTGTGTGGATCGAAAGGGGAAGAAACGGAGCAGACCGAGAGAAAATCGTTCGCGGGGGAAGACAGAGAGAAGCGTTTTCAGCGTGACGAAGCAGCGAGGCTTTATTGCTTGCCGCGAAAAAGGGTGGCTTAAAAGCCTCGGGGAAAAAATCTCATTTCGATGCAGCCGTTCATTCTGCGGCCGTTAGCCGCTTTCTCGATACACCGAAAAAAAGTTCCTTTGGTAATCGTGCCGGACCTCATACTACCCCACCACCTCCTCTCTTTGTCTGTATATTCGTTTCGCTTCTTCCCTCGCTTACCCCCGTTCGACAAAGAAAGAGTCTCGTTCGAAGCGTTAATCGCGAATAAAAACAATTTGTCACTCGAATTTAAATTGTGACGCTCGTCGGATATATTTTATTACGTTGATTGAGACGCTTGTCTCGGCGAAAAAGAATACCGAAATTTTTCAGATATTGTATAGGTAAATCTGAACGTTCGATCAATGAAGAAGCGAATTGTGATTTCTTTATGCGGTAAATATTCAATAACTAGACGTAGTGAAAATGTTTTTTGATAAGAGCAAAAGTTCTTTGATAACTGATAGGATATTATGCAACTTGCTAGTTTATTTCAGGGCTAACGTCAAACATTTTACGAACGTATGCATCATAAAAAGAAACAGCGAAGCTTAATGAACTGCAACTTAATCCGCTCCGAGCCGTAGGTTCTTTTCTTTCAGAAACCAGGAATATGTTACGAGGATTTGTAAATGGTAGGAAAAGAAAGGAAAGTGTTATTATAGTAACTTATGTTTGAGAATTTATTAAGCAATGATTTGCTTTTATACCGAAACGAAATTGTGTGAAATCGAGACCTAAATGTAACGAATTTCTTTTGTAAACATGAATTGGATTTGAGAAAACACTGCTTCATGATTCTAGTTTAGAAAGAGTATATTAGATAGCGATGATGGGAATGTTGACGATTGGCCAAGTTCGTTCAACATTATTACTGTTGGCAATTTGGAAACAGCGCTCGAATGAATTCTTAGCTACTGCCTGAGGAATGCACCGTCGTTTTTTGCAAGGAAGATTTGAATTAAATGAAGGCATAACTTAGTAACAAGGAAAAGAAAATGAATATTGATTTGCTTCCCTGAAAGAGACTTTTCTCCTTGCATCTGTCACTCAGGTGCTTTGTACATATACCTTCTTCTTGGGAAAGACGTAACTTAGTAATTTTTGTTTACAAACCAGTAGTTTTACAACAAACTGCTTGTATTACTTTTATACTCGTATAAAGTACTATTTGCATACATATTACCTAAACCATTGCTAAAATATTCGACATTTCAAGTTACATATATATTCCTATAAAAGCAAATAGTAATTTTTAAAAATATATTCATATTTACATTCTATTTATATATTTATATTTCCTTCTTGTAATATTTTAAAAATGTTTACTTAATAACCAAATCAAACGGTATGTTGTAATCTGTTCTAATTGAAGCGAATGAAATCTTCCTTGTAAATCGCCAGTGTCTAGCGAGAATACGCACTGCACGTTTGCACTGCTAGCCTCTGACTGTTAGCTCCCTTTGAATGTCGCATGTTGCCGAAAGACGAGAGCACCGATACACCAATGTGTGTATATTCATATCTTTTTTTTTTTATTTTTTTTTATTCAACTAGTTGACGAATTCGCGGATAATATGTTCCGTCGACACAGTCATTAAATTAGAGAAGCATAAGCCCTCGTGACATTCACAGAACGGTCATAGCCATACTGATATGTCTCATGAGACTCATGAATCAGTGCATTCGATTTATTATCATGAACGCTGTTCCCATAAATCATATCTTTTTATTGAATCATCTCATCATGCCTAATCTATCGCTAAATATAGACTACGTAAGAATATGTTATATGAACTACGTTTAATTACTTCTTGTTTTCCAACGGAAGAGACCCTTCGAATTACTTCGTCTCCTTCAAGATCACACTCGTCGCGTTTCTCAATTAACAATTTTCGTTGAACGTTGTTTAATAACATTGAAATCTTTTTAAAAAAATCTCGATTAACATCTTTTTCAACCAAATAATACTTCAATATGAATTATTTAAGTTACGAAACTCAATAATGTCAAATCCTGGGGGATACGTTGGATTCAACAGGAAGTCGAGTGGGTGAAACGGCGGTCAAAAGAAGCTACGTTTTCATCGAGTCAGAACGTATTCCGTAAAATCGGTTCGCTTCTGAGATTCGCTTTCCGGCCACGGTTGCTCGCTTCAAATCCGCACCGGATATTATACGTCCGAGCCGAGTTATCGACGCGTTTCTTGCCGCATACATAAATACGCGCGTGTACACGTGTATGCACATATAATGCGGGCTAAAAATTTCGTCGAGAGCCGCCGGGACGTCGGCAAGATTGATCGCCTCGCTCGATCTCGCTCCGCCGTACGCGACGATGTGATCTTCGAGGTGTTCATATTCTTTTATATGGTGTCAAACTGTTTACAGGACTTTTTCGTCGGGGTGGCCGCACCTCCGACCGGAACAGTAAAAAAAAAACCGTAGAGATCTGATAGAAAATTGCGGACAGTGAAGAAACGTCTGAGACGGACATTTTGCAACCCGATTATTCGATACGCAATAATTAACAGTTCAGATTAAATAAAAACGCGTAAGGCTAGTCGTAAGGGTTCTAGATTTAATTTCTCGTTTCTCCGAATTTCTTTTTACTCTGACCACTACTCGTATCTTCGTTCGCGGCCCGGTTAATTTACGGCGTCGGCGTATCTCTTGCAGCGAGCGTACGCGTTCTGTAGAACGCGACATAAAGCCGCGTGCGCGCCTCTCAGCCGTGAGTAATCGTCGTTCGATAAGCGCGCGCGTCGCGCGTAATTCGAACCGCGACGCCGCCGTGGGGGAGACGAAAGGGGGTTGGGAAGAAATAAAAAAAAAAGGAACGGGGGAAGAGAATTTCCGTCCGGTTTCTGTAATTTTCGAGGCACGGCCGATATTAGCCCGGTGTCGTTGTCACGACTAGGCACACCGGAGCGTAATCTATTTAATCGCGCTGGTTATTATCGCGATAACGATTTTCATCGGGGGTGGCACGATTGCCGGCAGCCAACCGTTTAATTGCATGCCGATATTAAATTACGATCGGCCACGTGTCCGTTCTCCATTACAACGATATTAACGTACGGTGTTCTCGTGCACTCGGAACCGGACAAAAGAACCGGGGCTACCAATTACATACACACAGTGTAACCCTCCTCGTTCACCCGTACCGTGCCTTTTCTTTTATTCCGTTTTACGCGGCTAGTTTCCCTCCTCTGTGGCAATCGCGTTCGCGAGTATCGGGGCCGAGACACGAAACCAGACGAACGATTGCCACTCTTTAAACGGCTCATTATATCAGATAGTCTTTGATAAAAAATGATACCGGAATATTTACTGGCTGTGAAACCTTCAGGAAAAGTATACGAATTCAATGAATAATTATAATTAATGCCTCGGGTTTCTTTTATTACTTATATTTGACTCCTTAGAAAATAGTGGTCAGATTTGTATTTTTTAATTCTCTATTGAGTAGGAGATAAATGATATTGATACTTTCAATCGATAGTATGTTAACGAAAGAATAATTGGGTTGAACAGAATTTTAACTTCAGAAGGATTAAGAAAGAATTACTTGAAGTAATCTTCTTTTATTTGGCTGCTTAAATTACGTGGAGATGAAGTATCGACTAAGGTATTAGACGAACTCGTTTTTTATCCTAGGCGAAGGAGACGTCAGAGATTTGTTCTTTGAAAGAAAGATAGTAAGGTAGAGGATTAGTAATCCCTAATTCGAGAGAGAGTCGAAAAGATCAGTCAGCTTAATGTCCAGGCATAAAGAGCATTTGTTATCCTCGGTGAAACGAGAGACATAGAAAATGAAACCGTATAATAATGCCGATACGAATTTTCTATCAATTGTGTACATGTGTTTATTACTCTTATATTGACTCAATGATGTTATTCTGTGGTGCTTTGCATGTCTCTATTGGACTCTGCATGTCGTATAGGGCATCGTAAGTACTTATTAAATGAACTCATCAGCGACTACCGTATACACACGACACTCGATCGAAAGATAAAACTCTTGTTGTATTGGTAATTTTAATTAAGAAACTCGGACCGCTATGAGTCCGCGACAAGTCGAGCTGGCCGATTATAGATCCAGGCCCGGTTCGTCTGCGCTCGTCGCATTAGTTTTGGTTATCCTTTTTTTGTTTCTTTTTCTCGTTAGAAAGACGTGGCTAAAGGTAGCGAGCCGCAGTAAGAACAGTCGGCGGAACTCGAGCCCTAATTTCTGTTACGCAGCCCGGAGGAACTGTTAGCTCCAGATTTCGGTGCTTTTACGGTTCCCGAATTGCACCCGCTGCGACTGAGATTGTTTGAATCTTCCGAGTGTAAACCGTGCCCGTGTTTTGGAAGACGTTCCCCCGGTATTGCTGTTTGATATACATGCACGCGCAGTATTCCCAGCTAGCTGCAATTCCGATATTACGTTTAAACAAGATGATCCAACGCGATTTATGCTCGGATGCGTCGAACAGTTTCAGTATTTCTCGCTCAAGATGTCTCATCGACTCCTCTTACGTAGAATTGTATTTTATAATTAAACAGGTCATGATCGATATTGATCAATTTTGGGCTAATTTTCTGAGGACCGACTGTGCTTACTGGTACTTTGAATTCTAGATTTGATAGAATAACTAAAATCAAAGTGTCTAAGAGAAAAGGATTGCTCGTCCTGTTCGGTTGGATTGTTTCATGATACAGATTCAAGCCAAAGAGATGCCTTTTTGGATTCAACACAAAAAATATCGATAAATATAAGATTGATATGGAAGTGCGAAATTGTTTTCTTTATCAGGGATAAGAAATATGAGGGAACTACGTTTAATGCAAGTGATTACACTTGAGTGAGAAGCTCCTTAAAGATATCAGGAACAAAACGCGGAAAGCTATGAAACGTTTAGCAGCGTTCATATCTGTTAATTAACCAAAACCGAAGAAGTGGTGGTTGCTCTTTAGGAAGATCTCAACTTCTCTGATCAAATTACTCGTTATTGTTTCATGAAATGCTGGAAAGTAATTTAAGCCAGGGAACGAAGTCTTTTTGTTCGCGTTAACGCGTGAACAATAACAGCTCGTTCCGCTGCATTCGCATCTTTTTGGCTTGATTAATGGAAACAACCTAATATTAATGCCGACGGAACGAGAGTCCTTCCAGCGATTGGTAAAGTTTTTCATTTCCAACCAGTGGACTTCTTCGTTTTCTTTGTTCTGATTTCTCACCTTTACGTTTCGAGATGAACTTGTTCGCAATAGGTTCCTCACCCATTTCTTTTAATTTCCTCCGCGAGACCTAGACGTAGAATCATATTATTATTGAAATCACGCTATGCGCGTATTCGATGAACTGGCCAATTCAGTTATGTTATCCCTTCAACCCTGTGTCAATATTGTTTACTCGCTGGGATGTGGGTGTTAATTTAATTAATCCTTTCGCTGCATCCCGTTAACCGTCCTATGAAATTATATGAAATACATAACAACTGAGGGGAAAAAATATGAACTAAATTTAATCCGGGAAGAAGTTGAGGAAGAGCTGAGCTTTTAAACATATTTTAGATTTACCTAAACTTTGATACCGTGGAATTCAATATTATTTTATTTACGTAATAAATAAAGTTCGATGTATGATAATTTATAGATAGGAAATTTTTGCACCTATCAGAACGAACGCTTCAGGCTAGAAATTTTTGTCGCTCTTCTCAACTTCCTCAGGCATTAATCCAACTTAATCGATGGATACCGAGAAACGAGGAAGGAAATAAACTTGCAGCATCAAACGGAATAGCGACGAGTAATTAAAGACGGGTTAATTAGCACGGTGATGCCCGTTCCTTGAGAACGAACAATTACGCACGGACAGAGAAGATAAACGAGTCCCGCGATATCGAAACCATGTCGGGACGTCGCGGCGCCGTGCACGGGTAAACGAGCCAACGGCAACGACGTTCGTTTCCGTTACCGTAACTTCTCGAATTGACGATCAATTAACGGACGTTTGATCCTCGTCGAGAGCGGGGAAGGGAGCCAGCGCCGTGGAAAATTAACGTTGCGTCGGCACGCACGCGGGACGCGCAACGCGGCGTCGTTTGATCGGCACGCTGAAAGACGCGTAAACGCCGCCTTTCCTGGATCGCGTGGCCTCGCCTGATTTATGCGACAGGTCGTAACTCTTTCTCCGTTGAAAGCGGGAAAAATCGGTGTTCCGGAGAGAACGCGATCGGGTCGAAACCCCTCGCCGGGGTATCGTCCCCGCGTAATGATTTAAAGTGAAACGGAATACATAAAGAAGGAGGAGGAGGGTAACCGGACTTTCTGGTATCTCCTGCATATTTTATGTTGATTCGATCGTCTACGCTTTCGATAAATAATAAAAATGGGGACGAGATTCAGAGATGAACGTGAATCATTTAAGATTTTATGACCCCTGAGGTTAACCTGAGTTTTTTACTCGGGAAACTGACCCATTGCATCAAAATTTTAGGGATGATTGAATAATAAAATAAATTGTTATAATACATTTAAAATGTATTTTTATATTGCAGTACGAATTTAATGATAGTATTCTATTAACGTGACGTTTAATAAGTATTAAAGTAGCAGTGTATAAAACTGTATGAAAGAGTGGAAAACAATACTCTATTATTTTATTCGGTAATACAGTATTTCAGTTCGTAATATCATCAGATAAAAGTAATTTGCGAGGTTATTCAGAAAATTATTGGAAAAGCATTTAGAACTTATCATAGGGCCGACGGAATAATACCTCGCAGTCAGTATAAAGTATAATTTCACCGGGAGAAATACAGACTTGTTACAGGATTCGAGTTGTACAATTTCTTTTGCCCCTTACCTTATTACGATATTGGTCGAGATTTTTCTGTACCTTTGTTCATTTTCGACTGAAGGAGAAATACGATTATCCTCAATCGTGCGACTCGCACTTTTTATATCAGAGAGGAATTAAATCACCTCTTTTCCAGTGTTTCAACGGGTTTAAAAAAAAAAACGATAAGAGATACGACCTGATCCGATCGCGTGAATCATTCCTGGTTCCGTTTATTAATTTATATACCGGCGATGTTTGACAAATCCGTAGAAAATCGTGCCTTCGAAACGCCAGCCTCGTATCTCTGGTGAATTCGATTGTGATTTTTCAATCATTTTTGTTATTTCCCACCTCCAAGCTTTTGGCTAGGTTTCTCTCTTATTTCCTATTAAATTTTCAAGGGGAACGTGGATTATGCATCTATTATTCCACGACGCGAAAGCTTCAAGCTTCGTTTTTGCCTTTCGACTTGCCTCTCCTCGCGTCCCTCGCCAGTAATTTTATTTGTTACTGTCGCACAGCGAAGTATGCGAAGTTGGTCGAGCTCGTATCTCTCCGTGTATGCAATTAAGTTCAGTATAAAATTCGTACCATTTAAACGATAGCAAAAACCAGGTACCTACTACCTCGCTTTTTATTTCATCCAACAGAATTATTTATTTAATCTCAGGAATATGATTCCCTTCAATTAAAATAAAATATATAGAATTCGAGCAGGAGATAAATGATCAGTTATATTGTAGAAGGAAGATAAATAGAGAACTTCGCAAATTTCGCGCGAGAGCATCAAAATTCTCCGTTTTAACAAACATTTTCATTTCTTTCTCCACTTTTGTCAATTTCTTTTACCTGTTTTGATTAATCATCCTTCGTAGTGTGTGAAGCCACCTGTGGTCGTTGATAAACAGAAATCTTTTCTCTCGATTTAGGAGAAGAAGGACGGGCCGGTGTATAAGTTCTACGAGGTGATCCGTGATTATGGAGACGAGATCATGAACACCATAAGCCACCTGCGTGACGTAACGTTGTTCGCGCCGAGCAACGCCGCGCTCGAGGAACCTGGCGTGCAGAAGATTTTACAGGACAGGGAACGCGTCAAAGAGATTTTGAACCTGCACTATGTCAAGGAGCGACTACCTCTCGACAACATCAAGAACAAGAGCGTCAGCCAGGTATGTCGATTCTAGTTCGCAAACATCAATTCCTGTAAAAATCTAAATGGAGATTTATATATTTAACCCCAAAGATATCAATGAAAGCTTCGAGTCGCTTCAAACGTTAATTTTAATTGTTGGAATTGATTCGTATGACATTAATAATTTTTGCTTTCTGAATAATGAAATTTGTAGATTTATAATTTATTATCTCTAAGTACTTTAAACAATTCCTACGGTTACTGAAATCAGGAAGGATGGCCTGTGGTTTGGAGCTCAATAACTCAGTAGCTCCCAATGGTACTTAATGGTCCTTGGGGCATTAAACTATTCAGTGGTCCGGTTATAGCTAAAAGCTTGAGCAAATTTAAAAGACCTTCGTGAGGCTAGAACATTAAAGTCCTTTGAATGTTCTGCTGTGTTACGATTTAGAGATTTGCACTGACGTTAAATCGAATACAAACGAAACAATTCTTTCTTCTCCAGTATGGGGAGAATTAGAAGCGAGTCGAAACTTTCTACAATTTACAGTAAATAATTATTCATATAATTTGTGCAAATCATCATTAATTCATTGCTTACATTTAAGTACGTCATCATTTCACTGGTTCTTTCACATTTTGCAAATGAGGATAATAAAGGAATATCAGAAATGAAGATATTCTCGT
Organism: Ceratina australensis; assembly: GCA_004307685.1. Lineage (NCBI taxonomy): Eukaryota > Metazoa > Arthropoda > Insecta > Hymenoptera > Apidae > Ceratina > Ceratina australensis. The sequence goes on along the minus strand of SHCU01000268.1, from coordinate 16,867 downwards.
CAATTAAAAGTGACTGTTGGCAGAAATCTGTGAAACAGAGTTACAAATTGATTAACCGGATGTTTCTCTGTTTTCTGTTTCCGTTCGAAGAAATCCTCGATCGGGAAGCCACATTATTCGGTAATTACACTTTATACAGCTTTCAGTGTTTCTGTCCGACTGTACGTAAACTGTCTCTCTGCATCTCTCTCTCTCTCTCTATCTGCATTTGTCTTGACTTCTCAGTGTCAACCCCAACGTAAAATCTTTTTTCGACAAGATACATTGATATACTCAGGTAATCCCTTTATACAGTGACGTATAAAGTGTTTTTAAATGTGCAGCATTTTTTTAGATGTCCTGATAACTGACTTCGTCCTTGTGTCCCTTTCAATCAAATCAGTTAAGAATTTTTATAAATCTCAATTATTAAAATCATATTTTAGTAACATCACCATAAATAATATTTCAGTTTTACATGATGCAATGAATA
>SHCU01000268.1:2404-16374 GCA_004307685.1 Ceratina australensis | reverse complement strand
TATAAATCTCAATTATTAAAATCATATTTTAGTAACATCACCATAAATAATATTTTAGTTTTACATGATGCAATGAATAAAACTTATCGCAACTTATTTTGCACCAAGATCAAATCTCTCTTCACGAAACCACTTGACATGAAATGTTGATATCCATAAAATTACATTTCCCTTCACATGGACAAATGACCGTGGGAATGTGACACGCAGTAAAACAAAAAAAAAGGGTACGGAAAACAGAAATCGTTTTTATTGGCAGAAAGCAAACAGCATCGTCACCGGGAAGATATAAGGGAATAATTCCTGTGCAAATTCATCTGTCCCCGCCGCCCTTTGAACATACGAGTTTATTCCTTTTCGGCCGCGCATCGTTCGCGAGTTTGCTCGTTTGTTTATACGTATGTTTACACGGGAAAATTTATAGTGCAACGCAGGCGGGAGCGTTTTCCAAATCCGGGGTGAAAAATCACGCCTTCGTTCGCTATAATAAACGGATGAAAATACCGCGAGAAATACGGTTCACGTGTAATTCTCGCACCTGGACGTTCGTAAGTGAAATATTTCGGTGCACCGTGATTCTTTCGAGTGCCTACGCGACACAGTCGAACGAAGGGGTAAATCGATTTGTATCTTAGAATTAGACATAGCAAACAAATATAGCAGTGCAATCTCTTGGAAATCCTTCAAAATTAATAGACGCTCCTGGTATACTCGTCGTATAATTATCATAATCGAATTGATAGCCCGAAAATATCGAGAGCCGTAACGGTTCGTTAGCCGAAATATCGTCCGATGAATCGGATCGTGAAAGTTTTAGCGCCACAGGGTCCAATCTCGTTACTCCCGATTAGAACGATTTACTCATTGTTTCCAATAATTAATACACGCGTATCGTAGATTGTAGGGTAGGCGAAGTCAATACGTGCCGCGTGTTTGGGACAGTTGCTGCGGCGCGTTGCTAATAAATATCGCATGCATTACCGGCTGATGTTGTTTAATAACCGGCAATTAGCGACTCGGTACTAGTATGCCTGTCCCGGCGCTTTTATCGTAATCCGTCCGTAAATTAATTCGCGTTCCCGTCAAGGCTCGCATTTTCCATTGCCCTTATTCTACGCCCCTATCAGCCCATTGATTAATCTTCGAATCCAATTGCGATACCCACTTACTTTGTTTGAATTAATTATTTTAGATTTTTTATTGGGATTTATTCTGATGGTTGGTAAAAATTTTTAAGATTCTTCTATCATACATTTGATATTGTCAATATTTTTTTATGGAATTAATTGCGTCGCGAAATAATAATAAGATTCGTTGGGTTCTCCGCTGGTAAAGTAAATCATTCAGGTATGGTAACAGACGCTAATCAGTTCGATTGAGCGGAAAACAGACATCGGGCCTTTATGCGCAACGGTGGAATGTTCATTTATGAACGGACTGACGATGTAATTAAAGTCAGCGTTCTGTATCGGCACATCGAGTGATTGAGGCATAGATATTCAAGCGTAATTAGCTATATGGGTGATTTCGCGTAATTACCTGCACTGATCAAAATCGACGAATAGATGAGTCAGAGATACCAAGACTTACGGAACGTGTAAATCAGGTAGCACAAAGACCAACGGGCCATTCAACGTCATCCTACCGTTATGCAAATCATGACAATTTCAGCGTCCAATCACAGTTAGCGCTCATCTGATATTAACACTAAACGATTAACATTTTCGTTACTATTTTTAATTCGCGATAATATGTTGTTTAGCGTTAATCGTTCCAGACGATTTCTATTCGAGTCACGTAAGCGTACGTAAAGTACGAAACAGTTAGAGAGTACTTGGTACATTAAAAGGGGCGATGCGAAACATTTAATAAAGCTCAGATAAGAGAAACGCGGCTGGGATTTGTCTTTTAATCGTTTCTGGGGGTCAGAACGGGCCAACTTGAATAAAATTGCTACGCACGGTTTTTATACACGGATTTGCATTAAGCAACGCCGCTCGCACACCGATTTATACCGTGTACATGTTTTACACCGGTTCCCTGCTTTATGATGCCACCGATGAGATGATAAAGCAGCTACCAGAGGAAAAACACCATAAGTTCGTGGCCCGGACGCAAGATAAAGTCGATATCTTTTCCCTAACATTTTCCATGCGCGTGTTACAGTAATTAATTTATTGAATTCGTATGCGTGATATCGCGTGCAATAATTCAACCCTTGTAGAGCCGGAAAGAAAATAATATAATTTGACGAGAAGTTAGAACGTCTGATATGTGCGATGTTATACTACTAGCTGCGTGTCACTTGACTCGACGCGATGTCTGATCTGTTACGCCTTATTCTACTTGGCTTATTCTACGCGTCACGAGAGCGGACTCTGAAGAGCACCCAAGTCGTTGATAAAACATTATACTTATCATAAATATATTTATCAATGATTGTGATGTTAATTATTTAAAGTTTATCGTTTGTTTAAAATTATTATGATAAATTTGTGAAGTAAGAAAACGAAGTTATTTTGGACGATCCTTGAGTGTCTATGTCGCACGCCTACATTTTTGCTTGGCTAATTGCCAATTAAGAAGCTTGTTCCTAAAGACATGGTGCAACCGAGAGTAAAAGAATAAAGGACCACGTTATATCTCTACTATTATATAGAAGATGGATGAAACGAGTCTTGTTTTTGTAGCCTTTTGTACAAACTACGTAGATGGAAGTATGCAATCAAAAGTGAATAGGAGTTTCATTTATAAAAAAAGTGGGAGAAAGAATACATGGGTTTTATCGTAACACTTTTCACGAAGATTTAAAACGTATAATAAAGAAAATGAGAAATTACTATTCTTCTCAATTATGAATAGTGTTAATTATTCCGTTCAAGTTTGTAATTGAATTTCGAATTGAATTGTAAGAGCAGTACTATGTTTGATCCATGGGTGTGTAATTCGATTAAACGCGACGCACGGTAAAGCTGAGGCTGGTGGGAGGGAAGAAGAAAGGTGCAATCGAATGAAACATGAAAATGAAGTAGGCGAAGTGCACGGGTCGTGGAGGAATAAAATGCAAGGGAAAAACGAGTTATCTGTCGCTGAAAGAGGCTTATAGGAAAATTCTTTACCAGAGTGGGGGCATGGATTATCATGGAATTTATTCGATCCGCCCTTTGAAGCCGCTAGTAGATGCATCTATCTGCGAATGCGGCGCCGACTTCAGATCAGAAAAGTAACCGGAAATGGCACCGAGTGCAAGCCGGAAAATTCATGAGGAGAGGATCAACCGGAAAAGGAATCACTACCCCTTAAGCTCCCGGTACTCCCCCCGCGCTTCTTTTTACCGTTCCCTCGGTTCCTCGTCGGTTTCATTAAACTTCTTGTATAAATGCCAGAGCTTCGATGAGGAAACAAATTTTCCAAATGCATCTCCAACCTCAATCCACGAGCTGATCTATACGTCGAATTAGATTTAATAATATTTTTACGTCTTCCTATCTACTTAATTAAGAAGCATATTGCATACGTATACAATAGAGGGAAAAGGACGTCATAATTTTTTGGCATAAACATGAGAACTCTAATAATGTAATAAAATAAATAACTAGATTTTACTTACTTTTATTGTGTCAAAATAATAATACTATAATTCTCACCAGGAATATACATTTATTAACAAATGTGAAACGAATGAACTTCCCGTTAAAAATTACGACGTCCTCACAGAAATTTCGCTCATACAATTAAGCTAAAGGGTAATTATCCAAAATACAAGTGTCCATTTATCAACAGTTGCTTTTCACAAAAAGTTTCACGCCTAGTCATTGTTGGCACTTTAATGAAATTATTGCAGAAGTTCATATTTCATCGTTAGAGAAATAAATCTGTCTCATTATTAACAAGGAAAGGATTGAACGCAAATTCGAAACTGTACAGTACAACATCCTCTCGGTGGCCACAGTATAAGTACTTGTAAATGCACACGCAATGAAGAAGACTTATTGCTAACTATCTAACAACGTTCCCTACAATTCTCTTCTTTCTGCTCCGCGAGAAAGTTTGAAGGAGGAGAGCGCACATAACTTTTCTCTCTCTCTCTCTCTCTCTCTTTCTCTCTCCCTTTATCTTTTCTCTCTTCGTATTCCGTCGTAAGTCGCAGTTAGATATGTACAAGTTCTTGTTTGCACGAGGCTGACTTTCAACCGTGTTCTTCGAATAGAATCGTCCAACCGCTTCCCGGTTAATTATAAAGTATTTGTCTAGAGCCAACTTTTGCTACTGCGCTTCTGTGATTCTCATCAAGCAGTACGTAGTTAATTTTTATCGCCGGGAATGCAATATACGTAGCAATGGAAAAAAGTAATTTTCTAATAATGTTGTGAAACGAGAACGAGGTCGTATTAATTTCTAAATCGACGATACAGTTTCACGATAAGAATTCTTGATTAAAGTTTACTGAGAGTTTGCTCGAGTAGACGCGAGCGGTTTTTATTCGAAGAAACGGATTATGTATCTATGTATCCTTTACATTACGTGGTTCCTTTGGTGCACTCAAGCATGCGGCGTCGGCCTGTCAGATCCCCTTCAAGGTTTATCAATTTTTTTATAGGTGTCCACCGCAGTAGACAGGAAGAAGCTGTACTTCAACGTGATTCAGGAGCCGAGCGGAAATCAGATAGTGACCGTCGAGGGTGGCGGCGTAAATGCAACGGTGATTACTGGGAACATCGCCGCTACCAACGGACTGATCCATATAATCGACAGAGTGTTTGGCGTTCCGTACACCACCGTGTTGGATAAGCTCAGGACCGATCCCATGCTCAAGTACGTAGCTTATTAAAATACGTACTCACTGAGAATATCAAATATTTTTCTCTTGTTCACTATGATTTTCATATATTTACATTTAATATAATTATCCTGAATTTATCAGTAATTAATCTAATGATATTAAAAGCGTTTAATTAACTTGCTGTTTAATTACGATAATCAATATTCTCACTAATATCCGACAAACGAAAATTATTTTAACCGCACCATTTCCAATCGCGTCTCGAATTTAATTGGAATAACGATGTGAATCTTCATTCTAATTACCAGTACTATTAATTGCCATTTCGTCTGATTCGGAGATAAGCTGGCGATATTTAATTTGAAAACACAACCGGCTATGATAATAATCTCCAATATTAGATTGTAAAGTTGTCATAACTTTTAGATAGTGTAGGATAGTGAAAATTGCTTTTTCCAATAAGAACAGAAAGTAAACGTTTCTACCGTAGTAAATGCGCTGATAACTTTTGCATGCGCATCGAGACATGGACATGTTCGTTTCACGCGAAAATCGTGTACATTTCCATTCCACCGGATTGGGTTAACGAAAGTATAACGGGAACACGCGCGAGCTGTATGAATATTGCACAGCCAGATCTGCCGTGATTTAATTCCTCTCTCGTTATTTCAATTACCGATGCATCGATAATGGAAAATCCAATTAAACGATACTCCGATAGCCGATAAATATACTTTCGGAATGTTAAAACCCCCGTTAAATGAGCGAGTCACCAGAGGCTAAACACTCGCGGGAGGTTGCGCATTGTACACACAAAGTGAAATCGATTCCAACGATGAAAAAAAATTCTACCGGCAAACTAAATCAATCTCGTTCGCTATTTATTTTTTCGGCGTTATCAATTTCACCCGGAAATGACCATCGGGGGTCAACCGTCTACCTAAAATTGCACTTATTTCGTTCGCTGGCCGCGGCGACGTTAGGATTGATCATAAATTCTGTACCGACAGCGCAGTTTTGCTGTGTAAACAAGCGAAACCACTCTCTGACCAAGATACGCGGAATTCACGGGACAGTTAACCAGTCGCCGACACGGATTTATTAGCGGCCGATATATTTATGGCAAACGAAGTGCATAATGTTATAGACGCGAGGATACATAGGGAAGGTATATCCCATCTTGTTACGCTGGAATATCGTTCGGTAACCATCGGCTAGGAAACGGTTATACGCCGGCTTTAATGCCCCTTCATACGATAGCTATCGTTATTCGATGCGGTGGATGGATGGTGATGTCAGCATTCCATCACCTCGTACCATCGTGATATTCCAGACGAGAAGCCATCGATAGTACCTCCCTGCGCCGTGTGCCTATACGTCACAGAACCCATGCGTATACGAATATCAAGATCCACTGGCATCGATTTGTTTGCCCCCGCGTTCCACCTTTTTACCGCGCGATGCTCAGCTTTTGATTTACGAGCTGTTCAGAACGAACGACGCTGTTTAAGCTTGTATGAATCCTTAAATAAAAACAATGCCAAGCCATGGAAATTTTTACCAGATATTACATTAAGCTTGTATGAGCCGTTGTAAGATCTCTAAAAATTTGATGAAAATTTGTTCGACGTGTTTTTTTTAACTTCACAGGAAGTTTTTACTATATGTATAATTTTTATACCTTTCAATAAAATGTTACCTGCAACTGTATACTTTAAATTTCGATTTTATTCCTCTTATTGTAAACTGCATTTTCTTATTTTCTAGTTCTACCTATTTCCTTGGACAACGACATTCATTCAACGATCAATTAAACGACACGACGAAGCGTTTTACCTACTTCGCACCACGCGACTATGCCTGGAACGTAGCAGCGATCAGTTATCCGTCTACCTCTAAGAAAATATTCATGCCCGAATTCGGCTATCACGTTAGTATTTTTAATACAAGTTAAACTGAATGAAACAATTTTAATTGAACTGAATTCGTAAGAATCAATAGGGTTTATCTGTTCGAGAAGTCTTTTAATAAATCGTTGTAAATATATGTTTAGACGAAACAAATTTTGGAACGGCATTTGGTGATAGCGGACGAAGCGTACACGATGGCCAAGTTGAGGGAAATGAAGCACAACGAAACGATCGTCCTGCCCGCGGCCCGAGACAGCTTGAAGCTTCGCGTTCGGGAGTACAGCGAAAGTGAGTAGACATACCTTTTATGAAGCAGAAGTTAATCGTTTGCATAAGCACTCTTGCAATTACCCAAATATTCTCAGATACACTCAACGTTTGTTTCAATCTTATTGTCAGTATTTGAACGTATTATATGTGTGCCCGGGTCAGTATCGTTCATAGATGTTGCATTGTTTCGGAACGGATAAAAATGAAAATGAGAGAACGGAAAAGTGTCCGTTTCATATGAGAAACACCCCGCACGTGGTGCTGTGGTCTGTACATTCTCAAACCTGGTGATATTTGGTTACATTTAGATGACGTTACGTACGACGAAAACGCGATCCATCCAGAAACTTTCGGTGAGTGAGTTCAGTGTTTAGACGTCGCCGATGAGCGACGACACGTGCTTTCACCCAGTACGAGCTCTGCGCACATTGTTCATTTTTGTGAGAGAATAATAAAAGGGTTCTGCGCACCTTACGCACCGTGTCGCATACACTCGATATGTAACATACTTTAAACACGCTAAAGAAGAGAAAATTATTAGACGATTAGGTATCCTTGTAATATGTACATTGTGCGATAAAATCAGGCGGTGATAATCTTTTAGTGATTTCCGTCACGTCGCGTTGGTACAGTTATCGTGAAACATATTTGGGACAAAACAAATTTACAGAACAACACTGTTTCATGTATGTACATAAATCACTTTATAAAAATGAAGCACATGAAACGATTTTCTGATAAAAAGAAATTTTCTGTAGATAATTTCGCACTCGATCATTATTGTAGTGTAAGAATCGTTTGATCACGTGTCCTCGTTCACATGATTCAATTAAAAGACGTGTTTTAATCATAGCGACTGCGTTCAAATCTGATTCAAGTTTCGCCGCGTTACTTCAGTGCTTTCAGGACTCTGCTTAATTTTTTGTTCTCAGGATACGTATTTATGTACATAGATCGCGCGTTTCACTTCACAATTTACATTGACTCACGTTGCTGCTGCTTGTTGGAAAATGCGTGCACGATGGAGAGATATTTCTTTATTTTTCGTTTAGCATTCGAACATCGAGTGGGATTGCCTATCGGCATAGATAGATGCTGCCCTCGTACTTTTCTCGCTTTCTTTTCTTCTTTTCGCCAGGATGAAGTGAAGGCTGAACTCGTTAATATAATAATGCTCGTCATAAGCAAATATCAACAAGCTACTGTAATACGTACTTCTACTTTTCATAGTTCATTGATGAACCTAATAAAAATTCAATAACAAAGATAAATTCTTTTACGTAAAGTGAAAATCATGTTAAGATGTTCTCATGTCTGGAAATGTGAAACGATAACGTTTTCAGATAGTGACTTTCTTCGAATTACAATATATGTAACTCAGTCTTTATGCTTCTATAAAACTGCACATTCCAAAAATGCACTGGGCATTATAGCATCTTCTATAACCAATTTACTGCAAGTATGAAAATTGTCATATCGCATTTCATATCATACGCTAGAGGCTCGATTGCATTAAATTTCTTTTTGACCATTGCGTTCGGATGATCAGTTACTAAAAGATAAAACTCAACACACCAAGAGACCAGATTACGTACACCAGATTAATAACGATAAACATGCTAAGTTTTACAGATTCCAACGCGTATCGTAACACTTAATTATTTGAACAATGGCACGGTGAGTATTTCTACGATTTCGCAAAGAGAAGATACAGAAATATACACGACTCGGTCAGTTACATGTATTCCACGTACATGCTGCTTGTTTGTCGCTTGAATGATTTGATTAAGCTTGTTAGAGTAAGATACTGGGGCTGTAGTAGCCCGAGTTCACAGTCGTGCTCATCGTCGCCGTCTTTCTCGAAAGCATCGTATTTCTCGTACGGACAATGAACACTTTAATGAAGCTGTAAGAAATATTAATCGGCTCGGAATTTAGCTTCGATACAGGGTAATTTCGTAGCTTCCGGCCACTCTCGGTGAGCGGTGACCAACGAAGAACGTGCACAATTATGGTCCGAGACCGCAAGACGATTTATTATGCACCTTTCAACCACCATTTAAATGCAAATTTCTTGATTACCCCTGGTGCTAATTGCTACGTGCTCGCCCGGTCATTCGCTCGGCCACGAATTGCGAATCACCGAAGCGTTTTCTATTTGCGACGAATGTTGCTATTTCGTAACGAGCCAGACGAGTACGGGAGAAAAAAATAGGCAAACGCATAGGCAGAGCGGGAGCGTGATAATATCAAAAGACATAATTAAGCAAAGAGGGAAACAAGAGGATAATTGAATTGTATGGAACAAGCATGAGCGTAAAATTGCAGATTGTGTGTGTGTACGAAGGGAGAAAAATGCAATGCCTAGTAATTCGGGGAATAATAGAACAAACAAGACCCATCAACCGGATTATCTCATTTCTCGAAACATTCCTCTTCTCTATCCTGATCTTCTAAATTAAATTTCCCAGCTGCTTCTGATAGCTTGATATTGTTATTTTTAAATTATATACTTGTGGATCTTGTTGGAGCTTTGAGGAGCCATGTTCACTTGAAATAAAATTAAATAAAAGTTTTTTAATCTGCCCAACTATTAGCATAATCGTCATTTCAGACCTGAGCGTAAAATTACAGTGTAAGAATTTCAATCTGGTACAAGGTGCAATTTTTCTCTTATTTACAATTCTCCTTAGCAATATAATCATGTACTATATCATCTATTAATTTTGTACAAAGTTAATTGTGCACCAGCGGAAGCAACGATTATTGAAATGCGCTTGAAACGAGTGACAAGGCCGACGTACGTAACTGTACGAATATTTGCCACATGCATTTTGCGTCTTTGTGCTCCGTAGACTGAGACATTGATTTTCCAAGCGCAACTTTCGTTAGTGTCACCCGATACTCCATTGCTCGGCAAAGTGAACGCCTCACTGGAATCTTACGTCTATCGCTGCAAACATCGCAACTCGCTTCGTTCTCATCTAATCCATTAGCCGTATACACAGGATCAGCCGTCGCGTTGGTCGCGGTGCACGAGACGATTTATCGATCAGGCAACCGTTTCTCTTTCCAGGTTACCAGATCGAGTGGGAGGGCAACTGGATCCGGGTGTTCCGTCCGGACGTCGAGTGCACCAACGGGATCATCCACGTGATCGACGCGGTACTGCTGAAGGACGGCGACGTGAGGGTGACCGGCACCGCGTCGGTCACCAGCCTGGCACCGCATTTAATCATGATCCTGGTGGCTAAGTGGTTGCTTTAAGGACGCACCGCTACGAGCCCCGTCAAACATAGATGCACCTAGGAATTTGTCTCGGGACCGTCTCCGATCGTCCTCGTCAAGAAGAAACGCAGTAAGCGAGATCCGGATCTCGAATTTGAACGGGAGTCACGAGCGTCTCGTTCAAGTCGAGTTCAAAGTCCTACCGAGTCTGACGGTTCCACGGGCTTCGAGCGAATCTGCGATCTCCCGCTAGCTGACGCTGTGTTCGAGAATTTTACTTTCGTCTACCTTTTAATGGAAAAAAAATGCAGCCTCTATCAAATGTGTTCCCTATTGTGAAGATATCGAGAGGCGCGATCGGCGAGGACCGGGGACGATCCGGAATGAAGCGATGACTGCAGGTCCAGGGGTCTTGGCCTGATCCCCTCAAAACGATCAGGCAACGGCCCGTTCGACCGACGACTTACGTGGTTGAAGCTTAAACGGGAAACGTACTAATTTAGCAGTTTCAAAAATCGAATTATCGCCGTAGGTAACGGCTCGAGCGAGCAGGTGTTGTTTACATAACGATAGAGATTTTCGTGGTTTTGGAAGTTTTATCGTGTACCGATAGAAACTAAGTAACGAGGTAAAGAGAGGAGGAAGATAAACTCGATAATCTCGCCTTCGAGAATAAAGAAATTTAGCGGCGAGGGACAATTTTTCTTTTTCGCGAACAACTAGATCACCGATCGTACCAAATGATTAATTATTAACCGTACCAATTGATAAGTAATTTAGAGACACTTTGCGAACGGGAAGAACGATGGATAGAGCGCAGAGATTGCCAGGGATCTTCTTTAAGTACAAGGGCAACGAGGGTCGGCGTTTTCTAGAGTAGCCTGTGTACGTACTACGTGTATATTAAATTTCTCGTTACGCTGATAGAGAGAAGAAGAGTACGTTATTTATTTCCCTCGGTTCAAGCTTCCAGTTTCGTGTAATTATTATACGGCTAAGTTACCATGCTGGCGTTCCTCCTTTTCTCAAAGATCCACGATTATGATCACATCGCGCAACTTCATCGATCCACACGCTTTCTGTACCTAATATTCTGACAGAAAAAAATGTCACAGTTGAATGGTAGGTGTACGGACAGACACCGAGGGAGGCGCGATAAATCTAAACCCGAGGGCAAGTTTGTACCGCCAGGTGGCTGCTTGCCCGTCGGGCGACCGGGTGTCACGTGTTCATGTATACAATGTCCCGCGTCTAACGCCAGTTCCGGTCGAACGCCGCCGATATTCAGGCCATAAGACTTTTTTTCGTACAATTACATACGCGTGTCTCGCCTAATTAATGGTACGTACTTCGATTTCATTGCCAATGATTGCACTATAGTTCTGTGTGTATGTATGTGTGTATGAGCGTCCTTTCTGTTCGGGCAAGAATCGCGCGACGAGATACGCGATGCCAGCTTCTTGTATCGTTCTGATGACCGAAGAATCAGTGTTTAGAGGTGAGACGAAAAGTCCTTTAAAAATATTTCATTTCATTTGAAAGATACTTCAATTATTTGAACTCTCATCAATTAATTACAAAATGAAATTCGATTGTTGGATTTAAACGTTTTCTCTTTTCTTTGATATTTAATGGAATAATTTACGACAGTAATTCTTGTTTATAATTGTACATTTATTGTAAGAAAATTATGGTTCGAAGTCCATCAGTTTGATTATTCGGGGAATAGGAATTGTCTCGACGCTAAAATTGCTCAGCACTGAGAGACAGGCGCCGTCGATTCTCGACGCGCGATTTAACGCCGTAAATGTGATTCCCAGTTACACTTGCTCTCTGTATCATATCGTATTACACTTGTCTACTTACTGATAATACTGCCACGTGTCACCGCAGGCCGTACGTGCTTGCACACGAGTTTTTGTACAATTAACGTTCGACGGAAGCGAAAGCTTTATCCAAGTAGGAGTGATCTGATCACATTCCGTTGTTGCGCGGACGTGTTCGAACGAGTTACTGCGTTTAAAGCGAATTTAAAAGCCAAATGCATTTTTCTCTTACTTCTAAACTTAAGAGATTGTGTTGTTTCTAAAACCGTTGCCGGAAACGACGATACGTTCGTCGCTGCATAATATACTCTGCCATGTAATTTTAACTGAAATTCAGTTCGCGTGCGGAGGAATATATTTTAATATAAATATTTTTGGGTACACCCGATCACGAAAAACATATCGCAATATCTGAATATTTCATTGTCTCATCCACGCATCAGTAATCTCTGTAACATGAAACTTGAATCGTAATAGGCGAAGACTGCGGATAATAAAATTAACCGAGTTTTGATAATAGCTGCAAGAAATTACGTGAGAGAAATAATGTTTTTGTATTTTAATTTCCTCGTTCGGTGCGAGACCTTTGGAATAAGAATTCGCTTGCACGGACTGCGCAGCACGCAAAATATTCATTCAGGAAGTTTCGTTTTAATCGACTGTACAGTGCTATATATAATATATCTATAAAAATGTACTACATAGGATCATCTGTGTCAATGCACCGTGTCAACAATAGGATCGCTATCGAGACCTACCGCCGGGTTCGTATTTCGTTTCGACTAGTACAATTTAATCCTTTGCGATTTTATACAACCTCCACCTTGTCCAATATCGAGCTCTCGAAAATAGAATTGAAATTCGATGCATACACCGCATAATTCTACCGATTTATTAAAACAGAATCGTAACGTGATACATTTAACGAAACGTGGCAAGGGATTAAACTGTACGAATAGCAGTTAAACACAGAGGAGTACCGAAAAACGAACAAGTGACACATCACAGTTTCATTCCACAACTAGTAAGAGCTTAGTTATGTGTGTACAAGTAATTAAAAGAAAGGTTGCGCGTGTCTGTTAAAACAAAGGAGTTATATGTGAAAAATTTAGAGACCAGAAATGTTAAAGAAGGCAGAACCAAAGTGTTCGAGGGCGAATTGAAAGGGACGCATCGTAATTTCATTTCCTCCTTTTAAAAAATGGAGTCGCTATAGAAGGAGATGGCGGAACAGTTGTACATTTCAATCGAACGCCGAAAACTAAAAAGGGAAAGAAAGAAGCTATAATATAGAGAAACGTACTCCGCAGCGCTTTCGACTGTTCCACGCGCATTAGTGAGAAGTAAAAAAAAAAAGGAACACAAAATAATAGAAGACTTGTAATTAAAGAATACATTCAGCTACACCGCAATCTTCTACCACGAAATGAAGTAAAGATAAAAAATTGATTTAAATAGGAGAATTCGATGTTATACGTGTTAATATCAGTCTATACATATATATATGAAAGAAGTAAATAAATATATATAAATATAATAAACAGAGATATATTGACGAGGACGAAAGTACGTTTGAAAAAAGTGAGAGCGAAAGAGAGGGAGAGTGTGAGATGCCGAAAGAAAGGTAGATGAGATGGAACTGAGGGGGTTAGAGAAAGAGAAACAGAAATACTATCAGACGATACCTTAAAAACTTGTTGTTGGGATGAATTGATATTATGAATTATTATTATGAATTATTATAACATATTATATAAATATACATAAACTCTAATAAACACTGTTTGTTCGTTAGGTGAAGAACTAAGAATTAAAATGTGCAAAAAAAAAAATAATTGATAAAAATAGCGGAACTCTTTCGTGTAGATGCGTCTTTTAAAATTGTATTCAGCTTATTCGAGCGCGCCGAAGAACCGAATCGCGTTGCATTCGCAGTTGCATCCGTGGGGCTGC
>SHCU01000267.1:130502-155266 GCA_004307685.1 Ceratina australensis | reverse complement strand
AGTCTATTAAGCGGTACACGTTTTAAGGGGACGACGTATCAATTCAAATCGCAAACCGTACACGGCAATAACAAGCACCGCTATAAAGCATCCTAAGCTAACTAGTTTGCCACTTGAGCCACCGGACGCAATTTCGCGCCGATTTAATGGTGGAGCGGCCTATTCGGAGTGTATCCCTACCCCTGCTTGTCCCCAAGCTTGCACCCCATTAACCAACGCCCCTGGGTACAAGGGTGAGAAATGATCGGCCGCTAATGCTAATGAATATCAGCTCATCGTGTCAGGGAGGGTTGTTTCGGAGTTTAGGATCTCGCCTCCTTCCCCCGACCTCCGCCAGGAGAAAGAGAGGATGGTTCGCGTGCAACGAGGGGTCGTGATCGCTTTTAAGAAAATTACTGACAGAAGGGGAATGCGACCCACTGTTTCCTCTAATTAGCCAAAATTACACGATTTCTTGGGCCAGATGCGTCACGCCGCCGTCACCCCTTTAGTTTTTGCAGACCGTGACCATACCGTTTAGCCATTTCCGGATTGGTCAATATATTCTCGATTAACAAGGAATCTTTTGATTCTTAAATTCTACTGTCTGTTGCCATAATACAAAGCGGCTCGATATTCTTAAAGCGGCTAGCTTAACCAGAAATGGTATTTGATATCGAAATCAAAAAAGAATGCAGTTATGCTATGAAATACTACAATTGCTTTATAATTTTTTTAGGTTACGTTGGAATCGATCGACAATGATGTTTTCCTCATTCATAAATTGACCTATTTCACGATACTTTATATAGTTTTTGGAAGTTTTTATTTAAAGGTTAATATCTACCGTCTGAGAAACTTTGCTGAAAAGGGCAAGCTGGTATGACTTTTGGACGTTTTCAGTTCCTACTCAGATAAAGACTTTCTTTGTTTGCATGCATATGAACGACAAGAGAAATTGTCTCGGCGGTGTCCTCGCTTACCTGTTTGTGCATCTCCACGTTCAACCCGTAAGACATCTCGTAGTACTGTAACAGAAATGGATATACTCGTGCATCATGTGCATATAACTTCTTCAAATTTTGATAAAAATCTTCCTTTTTTCATTGCAATTAAATAATCTATAAAAATGTTGTTTCCTTCAAATATTTACTCGTTATACCTATTTTACTATTTCGATTATGATCGTTGTTTTCCGATCGCCAATGTGATAATTTACAATAAAATGGTACGAAAATGTTGAAGTTTCAATCGGTTCCCCGTCGTTTCTTTCATTACCAATACTTAACTTTCGTTTCTCTAAAGTATCGTTTTGGACCCCGCGCCGTAAAGTTTTCGCGAGTATATATTACGGAACCCGGCCACGGTACGAAACTTTTAATAAATACAACAGAGTTTCTCGTAAATCTCAGCGAAACGAGAACTGCTGTATGCCACTGCATCCTTTCTCGTTCCCTTTCACTCTTTTCTTCTAGTATTGCCGAACTGGCTTACGGAGAAAAAAAAGATCCTTACAACGCGAACTAGTTAGATCTACGGACAATTTTTACTCAACGTTCGCGTGAACTTCACGTGCCGGTGTACAAATAAACATTCGGAAAAAATTCTTTTCCTTTTCGCCAATGAATATTGGATTATCTTAATTCCTTCCTTGCGCTAATTCGGAAAAAATGTATTCATGTTATACTTTACAAGAGAAAATATAACAGAACGTATCTATATATTGTGAAGGAAATTCCAGTTTTTTTTATAAATAATTCCTCTAATCTAAATTTTCAGCATAGTGATTTTTCATCATTACATCAATATGATATATTTAGAGCTATTATTTCATCTCTTATTACAGAAATAATAAAAATCGTCAAAATTTTATGTGATTAATACGAATGCATGAAGGATAAAAAGATTTATAAAATATAACGAAATTATTCACAGAAAATTTGTTGTGTCGGTCTCGCGAATTTTGCATTTGCAACAAGTAAATCCGCATCAAATTGTAGCCGCGCATTTAGCCAAATAAATATTCGTATTTTGTTATCGAAGGTAAACTATAACGGGTTAGTTATATAACAAAAATTTCATCCTATCAATTGAGGATTAACGTGCGGTATCGACGTGATCATCGATCGAATTTTCCCTGCATTTATTTACTGCATATCGTACCGATTTCTAAGAACAATAAGTTGAAAACAGATCAAGATACCGTACGAAATTGTTTCAGCGAAGTTTTTGCAAAAAGATCTGAATATCTTTAGTTGTAAATATTATACAATACTTATCGTAAAGCAATGATCATTCCTTCGTACAATATCTCCGCGAGTTATTAAAATACGATTTCATATTTATCTTGAAGATAATGAAAAAACAGTTTACGGAAGGTACGTCGGCATACAACATTTTCTAAAGCCGATCGCTGCAAATTAATTATACAACAGTTATAAATAGTCGAATTTGCATATCCGTGCGATCCGCTTGTTCCTACTCTCGTTCCGCTGCGGCTTCTGCTCGAACATTTTTACGAGCACGCTATAAACGCGAATCATCGCGTCGGTGCGGTAATGTATCCCGAAACGGGTGGCTGGTACCCAAGTGACTTCAGCTGCTAACCAATTTATGATCAGACAGCCGTACGACCACGAATTGTATGTTGTTAATCCAATTGGAGCCTGCTTGAGTTTCAAGAGAATTTTCTCCCGACGTTTACTCGTTTTCTGAAAATGCCACCCTTACGTTTCTCTTCAAATATCCCCGGCATAAAAGAAGTAGGGACGATTTAATTTTTTAACAATAATTCTATGAGGCTCAATTTATATTTCACAACGCGGACTTTAAAAATGGATTATTCTTCGTGCACCGAATTAAAATTCCCGAATAAGCGACGCGCAACTTGGAAAAAGAATCATAGCCAGGGAGAGACTTAAGCTTTGTAAGTAGGAATAGAAAGGAAGAGTCACGCGCAAAGTTCGACGTGGGGTGTTCAACTCTGGCCAAAGTGCATCGTATCATACGATTCGTGCGCGCGCTTGCGCGATCGTAAATCGGTTAGCGGCTGTCGCTTAGCGCTACATGTCCGCCTTTAGCCGTTCGTTCTGGAGGACGGATGGCTTTTAGAGGGGTTGGCAGGATCGGCTTCGAGAGAAAGCGCGCACGCCGGATACCGCTCGAGAGAGGGATCGATAACATCGACCACGGAAATATACCGACTTAATAATGCAGTCGATAATCACGTTGAAAGACCACGGTGACTACGATGTGACGCGCGACTGCACTGCGATAGCCAACGTGGAAGGGTGACAAGTCGCAAGTATAAGTAATTCGATCAGCGCGTCGAGGCGTCGGAAAAAATAAAACGTAGAACGGCCATAATTATTGGCTATAATTAATCGTTAAATATTAATCACTTGGAATGATTAAAAATAATTCATTAAAATAAAGATTAGATATAAATAAACTTTATACATATGCGCATCGAGATGTTAATTATTAAAAATCATTCAGCATCAAGGATACATTTAACATATGTAGTTTTAAGTTCGCGCAAATGACATTAAGAAATATAAAATAGTAGACTTTAGTGTTAGAAATCATTTTCGCATGAATTTTTAACATCTCTTTAAGCCCTGATATCTCACCTTCATAAATATTAAAATTTATACTTTTCGTATTGTACGTATGATTGCGGATATTAAGAATATTCTATGATCGGCATCCATCGCAAGATTACATGAAAATACAGCGTAGATACGTGTACATTTCAGTTTTCCCGTCCGACGCTTTTCCGACCCTCTTTATCGCGATATCAATTCCGTCGGTGAGCTCAACGCCGCGCTGGCCTCTCGACGTCCATTACCTAAGTGTCCTAAGTAGATCGACAATATGCGAACGGTTACGATTATTACCCCCGCGATAGTTAAATTGGAACGCTGCATGTACTCGATTTAGACGGCTCGATCCGTGTTACACGCGTTCTAATCGTGTTGCAGCGTGGCCAATATCCAGGAAGACTTGCATTTTTTTTTAAACGTCATGTAAACCTAGCGCGCGTATATATACGTACTTGCTGAAATGTATTTCAGAAATCATTATATTTTGCGAAGACAAACGTTTTAAATGATTAATTATTTTGATACAATGAGTATATAGAAGCTATCATTATTAATAAAGTGATGCGCTGTCAGAAGCACTCGCGGAGGTATATTTCAAAATATGCTAAATGTTTTCTCAATAATTCAATATAATATTTCACCGTTTCATTGAAGATTATTAACGAAGATATTAGCAACGGGCAATTTACCGGAAGTAAAGATGGATTTTAATGGAATGTAAATTTCAAGCTAATGAAACTCGCGTCAGCGACGGATAAAGAAGTTCGACAGATAAAAGGAACAACGCGAAATCCACGTATAGCTTATTCCATATCCGGCCGTAATAAAATGTTTAACCAGGAATTAACAAATCGCCACTCCGTCGAGGTAATCGAGCGGAGTCGATATTTATCTTTAATTCCGTGAGTTCCGCACGGATAGAGTAAAATCTGTATTGTCAAATATTTCCATCCTTTGGCAAGATACTTTTCAATCAGACTCTGGATTTACTTGCACCGTACTAAATTTAAAACGAAAAAAAAGGAAACGAGTGAAGAAACAGGAAACGATGCGAAGATTAATGTACCTATGCGAATTCGATTAATTGATAACAAAGTACTGGAATATTTACAATAACGCTTCTCGGCTCTACGAAGATATAGATCTATCTTGTGAAAGGACAGACTATCGCCGGTGATCCCGGACTATCGATGAGAGAACCCCTAGCCTGTCCTAAATTGCGCGTTATCGACATCCTGGACGGGTATTAATTCGATTCGCGACGTAATAAAATGCTTCTTGCCCGCATCGCGGAACGTATATTGGTTCGTTCGAAAGTCCGAAACACGAAGAAAAGAGTTCGCCGGGGCCAAGTCGATAATCGGATGAACGGAAACTCTCTGTGGCAGAGAAGAGCGAGAGCGCGGAGGGAAAGGAAAGGAGTCAGGGGGTATCTCATCTGGCAACCTTTCCTTTTCTATTTTCACGTGGTTCGGAACCCAATAATAGGGGTTGTACCGATAATTTCAGCCCCACTACGGTTATTCGATATGGATCTTTTAGTAGCCAGCCTCTGCTAGGGTGATTGAGCCGCCTACTCCCTTTCCCGGTCTATTCTCTCTCGTATCTACCCGGGGCCGCGCTTGTCTCTCTATCCCACATTCCGCTTTTAATCACCTCTCCCACGCCTGAATGTCGCCGAACATTTTTGTGGCTACCTTGATGCATTACTTCTATCCTCTTCGTTCCTCGCCCCTTCCTTATTTTTCGTATCGAATGTTTTCACGAGAGCCGCGCAGTGAGTGGGCAATTTATGGACGAGTAATCGGCTGAACTCGATCGCGGCGATAAGAATCGTAATAACAACACGACATAAAGACCGGTCGAATCTTCGCGCGACAACGGATAATAAGATGATAAAGCTATTCATAAATGTTTTTAGTCTTCCGGATCAGAAAACATTGAAATTGTTACGTCAGATAACATCTACTCGATTCATCCAATTTTAAGGGAATTATTAGGACCTTAAATAAGTCCTCGCTGTTTTTGTACAAAATTTCTCTTCAAATCATTCGGCACCCAATTTCCTTGCTTCTGGATCATTTCTAACGCTTTTAAACGTTTTGAAATTCTTGACTCATCTACTTGTAATGTTTTTTCCGAGTTCTGCTAGCGTCAGACATCGGTCTTGATCGAGTAATTCCTCTAATGCTTTGTCTTCAAATTTTTTGGTGCGCCAGAACGTTCGTTATCCTCAAGATCAAAATCATTATTTTTCAAGCGTCGAAACCAGTCTCTACATGTCGTATTCGACAGAGCATTGTCACCGTAGGTCTCAACAAGAATTCTATATGCTTCAGCTGCAGATTTCTTTTGAATAAATTAGTGCAATAAAATTCCCCGAAAATACACTTAATTTGGCACAAAATTGAAGGTTAAATTTAATGTGCGTTACCATTCGTGATTTCATGCACGGAGTACCGCTACCACCATTTATGAAAAAACAGCGAGAATTTATTCAAGGTCCTAATATTATTTGGATATAATAAAACTTATATCGAGGCACACAATGCATAAAAATATTTCATAAAATTCTTCTTATACGATCTCCGATATGAAAGTACGAAAGCGAATAGTTTCGCTAATTCGATAGTGAACCTAAAAATTTCTTATCGATTGAACAACAGGGAATAGAGAAGCGGAAAGCATTGGGGCGGAGGGCACGTTCCTGGAAAAAATTTATTTGCTCTTGCGGTTAATTCTCGTGTCCCTTCGTTCGGCCCCTCTACTCCTCGGGGTCGTAAAGCGACGGAAAGGGATGCGCGTCAACGTAAGTGAAATCGATAGCGACGTAAAAGCAGAAGTCACAAAAGTCGGTGTGGAAACGGTTACGACGCTGACAGCGTTAAGAAAATTGAATAGTAAAAGGGCCAACAGGCAACCGCGGCGGCGACGGTGGTGGCAGGGTAGGAAAAGAGAGGAAAAAAAGGAGTGGAAATTAGAAGGGGTTGGAAGAGGGTGCGAGAGGGGGCAGGAGTAACGGGAAGAGACAGAGAGTATATCGTCGAGAAGAAGGAATGAATGGAAACGGTAAATTCGTGAAAACAGTTAACCCCCGCGGACGTTAGTACACCCGTTATGAAACTTCGTAAACGTCGGCGAAAAGGAGTGGGTGGAAAAAACACAAAAAAAAAGAAGAGGAAGAAAAAAAAAGGAAACACTAAATTGCACGGTGGAAACTTCAAAGGCGGAAATAAAATCTGTAAAAAGAAGCAGACGGCCAACGCAAACAGGAAAAACAAGAAGTAATCAAGAAACGTGCCCGGAGGATGTGGGTTATGTTTAATTTGTTACGCTGCGGAAAAACGAAGTAAAGATAAAGGGGGAAAAGAGGGCGCGGGAAAAGTAGCACGTAGACGGGAAAGAGAGAGGAAAAACGTAGGTAATCGGGAAGTCAGTGTTTTTCAAAGGGGTAAAAAGTGTGCGACACGACGTTTTCCCGTAAGAATATTTGTCACCGCCTTCCGCATCGATTTCAATCACATTATTCGGGTCTTGTAAAAAGATCGAATTAATTTATCGTCGTCGAACAACTCCTCCTAAAAATTTCGAATAAAGCGAGGCGAAAATAAATTCGAACGTGAATGACTATCAGATACATTTCAGGAAATTAATTTAACAGCACTCTATCATTTGGCGATAAAAATGGAACAACAGGGGAAAAGGTTATTGCGCGATAAAAATAGATCATACCTCCGTGATACTTTTATCTGAATACAAAATCGTTTTGGTGACCAAAAAAATCAGTAAAATATTTTTCTCTCGAAGGTAACTGTCATCGACTGGTTTTATTTTGTGCCGTTGGATGAAACGGAAAAACAAGCTCATTAATCCTAGAAAGTAACTAAGTTTTTTACACAACGGAATACACGAAAACGTATTTTGGAGCTGGCAGGTTTAAAACATCGAAAGTTTGTATAACGGTTTAAAAAAATCAAAGTAGCGCATGGTACATTTGATCGTGATTAAATAATTAGTCGATTAAACGTTCGAGCTGTCGCGGGTGATGACGATTTCGCGTGTTCTCTGGGTGTCGTCATTAAAAAATCCGCGGTACGTAACAAGTCGTGGCTTTTTGAGGGCGTGTATCGGATAAGGAGGTGTCGCGAGGCGATGATCCGTGACGGTGAAGTTCACAAAAGAGACGGGAATACGAGGAAAAGGGCGATGTAGCAGAAGGAAGAGTGAAAGATGAGGAACACGATCAGACAGCTCGCTCGTTGCGAAGGAGAGCGATAAAGGGAGAGAGAGTGAGAGAGAGAGAGGGAGAGAGAAAAAAGTTGAAGCGGTGCTCGGATTTACGCGGCACGTTACCCTAATGAAAATCGCGGAGGATGAATTGTAGGAGGGGCGGAAAGGTGGCTGGCTGAAATACACAGGGGTGGAATTAGAATATCAGAGACACGTTCGCAGTCTGTACATACGCTACACCAACACTTATTCCCATCGGGCTATACGTATATAATACTTGTCGGTAGTTGACAAACCCTCGACATCAATTTCTCTCTCTGTCTCTAATTCCCCCTACCCTTGCCCTACCACCCCCTTTCTCTTCTCGCCCCCGCCGCCCTTCCCCTGTTGCTTTACCTATTTCTGTCCCTTTCTCTCTCTCCCTCTCCTCCCCCTCCTTCCTATCTCTTTTCACTACCCCCACCATCCCTTTCTCGCCCACGCTCTGACTCCTCGCGTCTCTCCCTCGCTCTCTCTCTTCGTTTACTTTGGAGATATCGATTACCGGCTCAACTCCCAACCCCCATCAACCCCGCTGTCACCTCTCCGAGCCCCCACCCCTTATCCACTCCCACTAGCACCCACCCGCCCCCCCGTACCCCCGTCAACCACTCAACCTGGGCCGGCTTGCTGCTTGGTTGCTTGCACGGTGTCACATCGGTGTAGCAGTTTACAGAGATGGTACAGTTCGCGACAATTACGATCAAACGTACAGTTAACATCGGCGTACGATTCTCGCGAAACCAGGGGTATGAGGGGCTGCGATGGAAGTCGTGTCGCTTAACTGCTCCCCCTATGCTTTCGGATCGATCATTGCACGTTCCGTCAAGCATTGTACATATCTCATTTTTATCCGATTTTTCGTATTTTTTTTTTTTTACTGCGACATAATATAAAATTGACGAACTCCATTTTCATTCTTCGTTTAAATATCTTTTAAATGACTGAATTATTGAAACTCGTTGAAACGCTAGCTGCGCTTTTAAATCATTCACCGCGCTTCACAAACACGAGCGTACAATTCTTTTCCAGTTTATCTTTTCCTTGCTTAAAAGTCTTCATGTAAATGACTCAACTGTTGTGACGCATTAAAGTAATGTTGGACAGAAAAAAAGAGCGTCTCGCGTCGCGTGGTAACAGTCGCGTTTTTCGTACGCGTTTAAAATAATAGCAGACTCCTCCATCGGTGGTTTTTTTTTACCGGAGGGTGGTGAAAATAAATCGAGGACCGAGGATCGCGGCAGGGTTGTTGACCCTCCCGGTTCCGGGGAGCGTATGTTTTCGTATATACCTACCTAGCAGCGCGGTGAGGAGAGAACAGTTTATAGAAGAGCATAACGGCCAGCGTAAGAGCACGTTCTCGAATATCGGTGAATTTATACACCGGGAATAAAACAGGCGATCTGATTTCTTTTTCTTTCGTCCATCCCCCCTCCTCTTACTCTCTTTTCTCCGTGCGACCGTGTCACTACGAAAACATGGCGAATTTGCGTCTCCGAGGAAATACCATATTCAACATAAATAAAAATCTAACCTGGTATTTTATTATGATAGTAGGAATGACAAATAAATTAGGGGAGAGTTGCGATAGGAATCGGTCGTTCAACATGTGATAATATGAAATGTGTAAATTAGTTGGACGCGACGTACTAATTATTAGATAAATTGTACAGCGCGCTGACGTTGAAACAGGTTTTCAATCAATATTTAAACAGTTCTTTCGTGTTCGCGGGCGCACGAACAATGTAATTCGGATCTAGGAAATAAATAACAAGAAACTTATTTCCTCGCTGGCTTTTCCGCAGCTCGATTCAGTCGGGTGAAAATCCGTAAAACTTACTGTTTCTGTCTCTCTCGCCGAAACATCCGCGAAAAATCGTTCAACGAAACACGAGAAATAACGCGGGAAAACTCGGCTATTGGAAAGGCAGTGGTTTCGTTAACCAATGATACCAAAAAATACTCTATTTTTCACGCCTTTTGTGCGTTCTCGATCCTCATCGATCCACAGCCGGGAATTGTGCGATCACGCGAAATCCAATACAAATTTTCCTGATTGTCATCAATATAAACAATCTTCTAACATCTTCATCTTCTTCATCTTCTAACATCTTCATAAGTAAGGAGATAAAAAAAAACAAAATTTTATTAACCAATGCTAGAAAAATTATTAAATGTTTGACTCCCTCGGCAATTTTAATTCGTTAAAATTGAATTCCAGAGGAGTGAGTCGGTCCCCTTTTCTATTCGATAATAAATATTTAATAAAGACGCGAGAAATGAAATGAACCCTCGCGGCAAATACTTCGGTTCACGATAATACCGCACTTTAATGTAGGTAAGTCCAAGTTAAGCTTCTTACCGATGACGATACGATTAGTACGGTTGGTTGAGCTAATTGCCTTCGCGCTGATGGGAACTGAATCGAAGAACCGGCAATATGAACCGAGAACAATATCGATCGTTTTTCTCCACAGGTTTCTGTACGCGGGATGGGTCGCGACGAAGATTAGCGAGTTCAATAATGGCCCTGTAACCTCGTTGCTTATAAAACCTGATTACGTGGTTGCGAATACGTTGCCTATCGATAATTTCGGGAATAAGCACGCGCGCTATCCGGCAATGAAATATTTTTTACCGCTGAGAATTAATCGAGATCAATGATCGTCTCTTGAAGAAGAGACAAATAAGAGATGAAATTAAGATAAGAGTACTCTTTTTCACTCTAAATAAATAAAATTGTGGTTGAATTTAACTTGGTATATTGTTACTTTTCATAAAACTGAATTTTCCTTCACGTTACATATTTTTTGAGATTATGAAAGCATTCCTCGACGAACGGTAACAAAAAAATTTGATTATAAAACTAAGCTGATTATATTCGTACGAATGGAAAAACATGATTAAACACGAGTGTGCCGTAAATTGAAAAAAATTCTAGCGACTCGAGACAGACTATTTTATCAGTGAGGGGAACGGGTACACACATTCGATAAGTACACGTTCCGTTCGATTCAATCGAATTTTCACCATGTGTTTACGATCCCCGGCGAACGTATCCTATGTACTCTTCAACTACAGCGAACAAGCGTATATATTCGAAGAAGATAAAAATACGTGAAGATGAACTTACAAAGTGCCTTACCATAACGTAATGCCTCTGCATCTCGGTCTTCTCGCTGGCCAACTTCTCGCATTCGATCTTCAGTCTGGAAAAAAATGAAAAGCGATTGAGGACGGAAACGAGTCAGACATGCGTTAAGGCGGAAATGATGCGCACTCGTCTAGGAAGTTCCGCGTACGCTCGTACATGTATATCTACGTGTACAGAGGATGCAAGCATGTATGGATACATGCAAGCACATAGGGCAGGAGACTCCCCCTCTGGGATTTGCAACGTCTTGAATTCGTAGTGAAAGAACGCGGTATGTGCCTCCGGAAAGTAAGATCGAGTTCGTAGACGAAAAAGCCGAGGGAAATAAAGAGACACGAAATTATGACGGTGTTATCAATTACCAACGAGGAAAAGTATCCGGAGGAAGTACGATTATAGAAGAAACATTTTTCATTATATTAATAATACATAGACAACGAAATTAGATTATTTTGTAACACGTTAAAATGACATGAGCGTAACGTAATTAATATATTCAAAATCAGATATCTGTACGAATTCGGTGTCAAGCCTCGAAGTAACTGACAGTTGATCTGAAATTCGTCGTGATGGAAATTAAATGTATTTTCCTTGCACCTCATTTCTTTCTGCCATTTTGAACATCTTCGATCGCATTTCATCCGAGTAGCTAAGTTAGACACCCAAAAGTATTAAATAATCAACGAGTCTAGCTCCTTAACACTATGCCGTCCGCACGTCTAATCTAGATTCTTCCGTGTCACGCCGGTAGAAAAGACTTACATAATTTCGCATATCACCGGCGGTTCTCCGAGGTTCTTGTTTACTAATCTTATTATCAATACTCATGTCTCAATCCTGTCCCTCTATTTTCTCGAAATTGTGAGGATATACATATGCAAATAAGAGTACAATATTTCTTTTTATTCATCTATTTATTTACTGCACGGCACCAACGTGGAGCCATCGGCATTTACCCGACAGTTTTCGCGTGGCACCAACGTGAAGCCTCCGGACGTCATAGTGTTAAGATGAAATTTCAATTAATGAACGTTTGACCTATTGGTTACATCGAATCGTACGAAACGATAAAAATCAGATCCTTTTAAGAATCTTAAGTGTATCGAATATTCACTAATTGGAATCCCACCTGAGATGTTTACCCCAGGATTTCTCGTTAATCGTTACTCGGCAAATCCATTCGAGCACGCGAGGCGGAAGACGCGTTCGTCGCGTTATTAGGTGGAGACGACACGACGCGACGCGACGCGTTGTCCTCGCTTCGCGAGCAAACAATTCGAACTTACCTCTGCCGAATAAGAGAGAGAGAGAAAGAGAGAGAGAGAGTTCGGAGCGATCAGCGTGCAACACCGTCAACGGAGTGGTTCAGGCAACAATCCCTGAAAAAAGGGGGGGGGGGGGGGATAGCGGAGAAAAGAGCGGGAGGAAGACAGCCGAGGCGAGCATTGGGCGTCAATAATCGCGGATCTTCGAGAAATGCGAGACGGAAGAGATGAATAGACGCGAGAGAAACTGCGAGAAGAGCGGGTGGGGAAAGAAAAACAAGGAGCGAGCGAGAGAACGAGCCGAAGAAAGGGGAAAGAGAACTCACGAGTGGTTCTGTTGCTGGATGAAATTGAATTCCTCTTTGATCCTCTCGCAAGTGTCGGCCACCGTGAATTTCAGCCCTCCCGCAGCCCCGCCGCTTCCTCCGCCACCCTGAAACAAGAGTAAAAAAAAAAAATATTAGAGGAGGGAATTCGATTAGCATACACGACAAAGCAGTTGCGATAAAGAATACAAAAAAAACCAGATCAACCAGAGCATTCAGGCAATATGGTAATCACGAAATATTACGACGTTAGTCTGCAAGGAGTAACGGGAATATGTTTTATCATAATGTTAAACTGGTGTTTAATCAACCTTAATTATAATTGTTACTAGCTGTAAAGTTACTAGCAGAAATAGTAGAATTCATTTGTAAACCAGTAATAAGAAATCTAAAAGGATCGCCAAAGATTTGAATAGATAGAATATGTATTTTGGGGGATTTTAAAAGCAATCAAAACACTTACACTTGCAGTATGTACGAAGATACTACGATGTCTGACGCGTATTATTTGCTTTATAACATTTGCGACATTAGCTTCTCGAATTGATATCGAGAACTACGTTCTATCTCCCTTAATAAAAAAAAAATATTCAGTCGACTTAACAAGCAAGATTTCTATCGACAATCGGAACAGACGATGCGATAACGGCATTGCCGCGAACGACGGGACTCTATTTATGAAGTCTGCGCGCTGAAGAAAAACTTCTAAAAGAGCACAGAAGCAACCACGGAGAAATCTCGTTACGCCGGAGATCGTGTACAAGGAAGAAAGGTCGGCGTTACGTCGGAATAAAAATTTGGAATAAAGTTTAATAAACCTGGATTTAAAGAAACCTAAAATAATTTTAGAAACGGATAGCAGATTCTAATGAGATTAAATTTACAGGAAGCACATACGTACCCTCATCGATTTCGTTCAGAATAATGCATCCCTCAATATCCTAGCTGCTCAAAGCGATAAGCTACAGTTGCGTGCATCGGGACACAGTATCACGGACAATTTTTTTTCTAAATAATTTACATCAAAATCGATTGCCAGTTTTTATAAGGAAAAAGTTTTCGAAAAAGCTAACAAGCTTCTGATTTAAATATGTAACGTGCGCGCTAAAACTTGATGTTAGATCCGATCAGTTTTCGAATAGTGTGACAAGAGTGAAAGTCGAAGATGACAAGCAACCACCATCAAATGGCCTTCAACCGCGTAAGGCGGCGTACGCAAACACGCGAAACCGGGGAGAGGACGTAAGGAAACACGAGGAGAGGGCATCCATCCAGGTATAAAAGACGAGCGACTTCGAGCGACTGAGAGGGAGAAACCGAAGCCTGAAGAGCCGAAGATGAAGGGCCATGAAGGCGTTCTTAATGAGACCCATTCCACCAGGTAGCACGAGGTCTCTCTGTCTACAGATTCTTCAGCCGCGTATAGACCGACACTGCGCTGCGCCGGTTAAAATTATGGGGAGAAAAGGATCAGACTTTCCAATGACAGTAATGGTTACATTACACACGTAAAGACACGTACTCGTGATGGTGGAGCGGAAAGAGTAGGAAGAGGCGAAGCACGTGCGCTACGTAATTGTATCTACTCCTCCCCGCCCTCCCACGGCGTTGTCAATCGAATTTCATAAGAATACTCGAAACACGCTAGTGGAAAAATTAATAGAAATCAGTTCGACTGTGCGAGCTTCCTTTTTGATTGGACGTTTCTCCAATTGATTCATGTCATTATTTTGTTTGTCATATTGTATTTTTCCAATTTGACGTATTCGTTTGAGACGTCGATTAAAACCGTGCGAGTTTAACAACTCTCTTGACGGACAGGAGAGAAACGGAAGCAGAACTTAAATTATTAATTTTATCTTCGGTAATTAATTTTCAAGATGTTAGTAAGAACGTTAGAGTAATTGCATGCAGTTATGTTTGCATATGTAATCGCACTATTAACGTTGCTTGGGTTTGCATTACTATTTCGAAAGCTAAAACACCTGAAGATTAGATTTTCGATTCAAAGATCTACTCTCTTTTCTCTCTCCTCTTAAAATGCCAAGTCAATCAGCAGTTGCAAAGAAAAAGCAGGGGGGGGGGGGGGGGGGGGGGGGGGATAGCGGAGAAAAGAGCGGGAGGAAGACAGCCGAGGCGAGCATTGGGCGTCAATAATCGCGGATCTTCGAGAAATGCGAGACGGAAGAGATGAATAGACGCGAGAGAAACTGCGAGAAGAGCGGGTGGGGAAAGAAAAACAAGGAGCGAGCGAGAGAACGAGCCGAAGAAAGGGGAAAGAGAACTCACGAGTGGTTCTGTTGCTGGATGAAATTGAATTCCTCTTTGATCCTCTCGCAAGTGTCGGCCACCGTGAATTTCAGCCCTCCCGCAGCCCCGCCGCTTCCTCCGCCACCCTGAAACAAGAGTAAAAAAAAAAAATATTAGAGGAGGGAATTCGATTAGCATACACGACAAAGCAGTTGCGATAAAGAATACAAAAAAAACCAGATCAACCAGAGCATTCAGGCAATATGGTAATCACGAAATATTACGACGTTAGTCTGCAAGGAGTAACGGGAATATGTTTTATCATAATGTTAAACTGGTGTTTAATCAACCTTAATTATAATTGTTACTAGCTGTAAAGTTACTAGCAGAAATAGTAGAATTCATTTGTAAACCAGTAATAAGAAATCTAAAAGGATCGCCAAAGATTTGAATAGATAGAATATGTATTTTGGGGGATTTTAAAAGCAATCAAAACACTTACACTTGCAGTATGTACGAAGATACTAC
Source organism: Ceratina australensis (assembly GCA_004307685.1). Lineage (NCBI taxonomy): Eukaryota > Metazoa > Arthropoda > Insecta > Hymenoptera > Apidae > Ceratina > Ceratina australensis. The sequence goes on along the minus strand of SHCU01000267.1, from coordinate 139,890 downwards.
GATGTCTGACGCGTATTATTTGCTTTATAACATTTGCGACATTAGCTTCTCGAATTGATATCGAGAACTACGTTCTATCTCCCTTAATAAAAAAAAAATATTCAGTCGACTTAACAAGCAAGATTTCTATCGACAATCGGAACAGACGATGCGATAACGGCATTGCCGCGAACGACGGGACTCTATTTATGAAGTCTGCGCGCTGAAGAAAAACTTCTAAAAGAGCACAGAAGCAACCACGGAGAAATCTCGTTACGCCGGAGATCGTGTACAAGGAAGAAAGGTCGGCGTTACGTCGGAATAAAAATTTGGAATAAAGTTTAATAAACCTGGATTTAAAGAAACCTAAAATAATTTTAGAAACGGATAGCAGATTCTAATGAGATTAAATTTACAGGAAGCACATACGTACCCTCATCGATTTCGTTCAGAATAATGCATCCCTCAATATCCTAGCTGCTCAAAGCGATAAGCTACAGTTGCGTGCATCGGGACACAGTATCACGGACAATTTTTTTTCTAAATAATTTACATCAAAATCGATTGCCAGTTTTTGTAAGGAAAAAGTTTTCGAAAAAGCTAACAAGCTTCTGATTTAAATATGTAACGTGCGCGCTAAAACTTGATGTTAGATCCGATCAGTTTTCGAATAGTGTGACAAGAGTGAAAGTCGAAGATGACAAGCAACCACCATCAAATGGCCTTCAACCGCGTAAGGCGGCGTACGCAAACACGCGAAACCGGGGAGAGGACCTAAGGAAACACGAGGAGAGGGCATCCATCCAGGTATAAAAGACGAGCGACTTCGAGCGACTGAGAGGGAGAAACCGAAGCCTGAAGAGCCGAAGATGAAGGGCCATGAAGGCGTTCTTAATGAGACCCATTCCACCAGGTAGCACGAGGTCTCTCTGTCTACAGATTCTTCAGCCGCGTATAGACCGACACTGCGCTGCGCCGGTTAAAATTATGGGGAGAAAAGGATCAGACTTTCCAATGACAGTAATGGTTACATTACACACGTAAAGACACGTACTCGTGATGGTGGAGCGGAAAGAGTAGGAAGAGGCGAAGCACGTGCGCTACGTAATTGTATCTACTCCTCCCCGCCCTCCCACGGCGTTGTCAATCGAATTTCATAAGAATACTCGAAACACGCTAGTGGAAAAATTAATAGAAATCAGTTCGACTGTGCGAGCTTCCTTTTTGATTGGACGTTTCTCCAATTGATTCATGTCATTATTTTGTTTGTCATATTGTATTTTTCCAATTTGACGTATTCGTTTGAGACGTCGATTAAAACCGTGCGAGTTTAACAACTCTCTTGACGGACAGGAGAGAAACGGAAGCAGAACTTAAATTATTAATTTTATCTTCGGTAATTAATTTTCAAGATGTTAGTAAGAACGTTAGAGTAATTGCATGCAGTTATGTTTGCATATGTAATCGCACTATTAACGTTGCTTGGGTTTGCATTACTATTTCGAAAGCTAAAACACCTGAAGATTAGATTTTCGATTCAAAGATCTACTCTCTTTTCTCTCTCCTCTTAAAATGCCAAGTCAATCAGCAGTATGGACCTTGTAGAAAAACATCAAAAAACTTGTAGTGCACACGAACTTCGACTATAAAAATTATAATCTTTCATAACTGGCTGTAATCGGTACTGAGATGCAATCAACAAAATCAGAAAATATACCTAAGTTTCCTATTTTTGTGCAATATAATGCTAAAAATGATTATTATTTTATAACTGCAATGATGTTCATTATTTAAATTTCATGATATAGTAACATATATTTTGAGGCAAAGAGAAATTCGATTCGAGGAAGAAGGAAATTTCATTTTCCAATTAGATCATTAATCCGATACGGTTACGCGTGCGTCATTGAGGATCAATATTGCATGCGATGGGGAGAAATTCGAACAAGGGAGACAGAAAAAGAGGGAGAGAGAGAGAAAGGGGCGAAAATAGGAATTTTGTACAGAATGACAAAATCTCTCTCGATACAGAGAAATATCCCAGCGCGCGCGGGCGTTAAATGGTCAATGACTGTCCGCCGCGCCGGCTGGGAAATCCCAGTTTTTCGACGCAACGCGGTAGTCTCTCGCGTAGAATGATTTGGCCACTTGTTGAATCCGAAACGGGGAGTGGTTGTCGGTGGTAAAATGGTTTGGGAACACAGGCCGGGGAAGAGGACGCCCGTGGGCCTCACTTGTTGCAATCATCAAACGGAACAGTCATCGAACAGGTTGTTGTTCCAATGGTTAACCGGCCAGCGGTACACGTATCCGTTATGCGATACGGCCAACGACAATTCGTTTTCATGAAAATTCTCACACAGATCCATGGCTAACACGGCTGACAACAATTGCGGGCTATTGATATGAAACTTTTGCCATTTCCAGATTTTTATCGGCCATATGCTTAACCGTTTAACGGATATATAATAGTTTATTAAGATGCTTTTCTCTTCCCGAGAAAATAATGCTTTCGAAAACCTAACATAAAAAATAGTTGAAACGTGAAAGTAATAGAAATGGTTTCAAGTGGTTTGCGATATCCTACGTTTATCTTAACCTTTAGGTTCGTCTAAAATAGGTACTTTCTTACACGCTGAATACCTGCAGATGGTTTAACAAATTATGAAGCTAAGTCGAATGTCACTTTGTATATATAGGTTTCTGAATAAAGCTGCACTTTTCTTATTTAATTATTGAACCCGTATTTAAGGACCAAAAGTTCACGATAAAGAGTCATGACATTTCACCGTATGACGCAAGCAGGAGCTCATATATAATTACATAAATATAAATAGTAAACTCTAAATTTAGGAAAGCAGAAATGGAACATTCGCGGTTACTTCTCCAAATGGTAAAAATGGTTCGTTTCATCAAGATTCTATTTTTTCTCCATAAAAATTGATTACTAAGGAAATGTATTTACGTACATGTATTTCAGCAAATGTGCTTGCTAAAATCGTCAACAAAACTTCAAAAATATCTCCACCCGAATCTGTTTCAAAAGTAGAAATACGTTTAGTTGCAATTGCATCAAGTGAGTAATAATGATAACCTTTAATAATGATAACCTTTAAAGCTCTACGCAGTACGCAATGTTCAATGCGTATTGATCATACCTCAGATCTGATTCATTTTCTCTATGCCTCTATTGTTCTTTCTTAATTACTTTCCACGCTCCTCCACTTTTCGGAACAAACTTTCACGCGACTATCGGATTTCTTTGAATTTAAACGTGATCACAGGCACGCAAAGTCATGCCGATACGTTGAGCACAAGATGAGCGCACGCATCGATGCTTTGCCTTGTTAATTGAAAAAAAAAGAGAAAACGGAAACGGGAAGTCGCGAATGATGAAAATCAATTTTTCAATAATATTCTTTGCCCGACCATAAGCCGTCCAATCATTCGTTCCTGTGCCGCCGCGTTGAAACTGTTATTAACGAGCGAAGACAAAAGTCTTCCGTTTCTCTCTCGGGGCGCCTCGACAAGAGCACGCTTTTGCACCGTCTCTATGTATACCGCCGGGCCTTTGTATTCATTGTCTGCTCGATTCCCCTTTCACACTAGCGAAATCAATGAAGAAGCACGCGTGAGCGCAACCTCGTGGATGTGTGCATATAGGAGGCGTGCACGTGCACGTGTACGTGTGTGAATCGCGCGCGCGGGAGATCGAAAAACCGGCTGGTTCACTTTGTTGCCGAGAGATAATGGTCGTGCGAATCGTAAATAAGCTAATAGGTCTTCCGAGGGCCGAGGGATAGACCAAAGATCGAATGACGTAAGCGTGAAGACCCTTAAGGGCGCGTCCACAATTTTCAACAATTCTATGGATAAAAACGGTCTAACGAAATCGATAATTCTATTGTTGCTAAAAAAATGTCACTCTAATGTGTTAATATAGGAGACATTGTTGGGAATAAAATGAAGAATTGAACAGTGTCATTAATGGGAGATTTATAAAGAGAAAACAAAAGATAAAATCCACAAAGTAGAAGAACCAGACGTAATTCCCTTTAACATATCATGCGAGTATGAATGAAATGATGTATTTATACTGTCAAGAAGATAACGTACGAGGATCATAAAATGATACCACGTGGCTCTGTTTGGTCTCGCAAAAGGAGTATGAAGTAACAACTGTACAGGGAGCCCTTTCATGTTGAATTATAACATGCATTCTTTGTTTCTGCGATAACATTAACACTTAGAGACTCTTTTCATTAGAGGAACGTAAATTATGAAACTCGGGGATTACTGGCCGACGCTTTTGTACAGAATAAAACAGTAATGATCACACTGTTACAATTAATTATAAAACTAACAGCCTCCTTGTTTTTTCAATCTTTTGTCATCATATATAAAAACACTCTAAATACCTTAAAGCGTCGCGTGAAAAGAGGAAAACTACATATTTCATTTTAATAAAACGGAGCACGCTTTGGAATGTCTGTCAGAGAGACGGCTTGAAGGAGAACGTATGCTCAATCAATGTCGAGACATAAAATGTGCTAACAAATACCGGCACGCTTTGTAAGGGGAACCTAGACTGAATTTAGAGGGTAGAGGATGAGTAAAAGGGAGACTGCTCGTTGAAGAAGACCAAGGTGAAAGACAAAAAGGGAGAGTACGTGGTGAAATTCCTGTCGTTCAGAGATACGCAGTCGGAATACATGAACTTTCGTGCCGATAGCGCATTCCTGATAAAATAAGTGACGTAATCCAACGAATTCACAATCACTTCAATCCAAAGCATTTAAAGAACATACGCGAAAATGCTCCCATCCTTCCATTTTTAAACTATTTCTTTCCCATCCCACATCATGTATCACGTACCATACAAAATTAATTAAAAAGACGAGACTGGTTGATTTTTACATACAAGACAAATTGTTATCTTACATTGTAATTCGTAATTTATCAAGCTTAAGTGATTAAGCATTGTCACATACAGTACACGTATCAATAGTTTTCGACACATTGCATGCGGTCCATTAACAGCAATGAACTGACTGACGTCTCCTTATCGGCAAAGTTATCGATTAAACGAGCTTTGTAATTGTAACACTGTCGCGTCGTGAGTACGTAGTACTTACGCGCATTGCAATGATATAATTTCTATTCAACTTGCAAATTCCATTCAGTGCCTCGCCTTCAAGCATCGCATAGGCAATGATAGAAAAAACAAGTTACACGTTGAGTAAAAGTCTAAATAGTAATACCGAATTACTCTTCGAACATCGATCTTTCTTCGACCTGATCAAACCTGAAAACCATTAACTGATCGCCTCCCTACAATTATTCCAACCTGCTCTCTGAACAGGCTTGTTTTGAAATCCATACAACGCCTGACCAATCTAACATCAAGGTAGCATTTCTTAGCGAAGCGTGGCGCACACATGTTCGTCGTTCGCAAGAGAGAAGGCTGAAAGACGACAGAGGAAGGCAGCATCGATCTCAGCGTTCACGCGCGTAACCTCACGTTCACGTCGCATCGCAGCGAAGCGGATTGACGGCGTTACCGCTCGCATCAACCCCGCGCGCGCACATGTACACATTTGGTACACGACCGTGCACGTCGTGTACGAGAGACAAGCATTACGGAGCTCGTCTTGTATATCGGTATGATTATTATAGGTTAGACGTTTCATGGCAGTGCGCACAATGCGGACAGGAGTAGAGAGGACCGACGGAATATAACCTCGGTTCCCGGTTCCCGTCCGTGCCGCAGACCCAGAACGACCAACAACGTGATCCGACGACAGGGGCACGCACGCACACTGCTGCTCTTAATATGGTTGTGTGAACCTGTTTCTGTATAGGGCAGTGTATCACACATATTGGTTCCCTAAGTGTGCACGCGAGTAGCATCGTGCCTGAGCGAGCACAATGCTATAGTCACCCCTGGGTGTTGCTAGTTCCCCTTAACCCACGCACGACTGAAACAAGATTTATCGTCTGTGGAAACGTACTCGTCGATACAGTGAATCGGTGTAAAAATACGGGCATGTAGGTATATACGAGGCCTTTGTTCCCACAGAGCCGGTGGGTTTAAATTTGAAAACCGGTAATTAATAGAGCTGCCAGTGTTTAACCGAAAATCCAATTTTGAACATGTTACAAATGCAGGCCGTAAGGGTTATTTGATTGGCTTCAATTGCAATAGAATATTTTACGTAATTAAATTTGAAGTTTTCTAAAATACTCATTACAAACCATGTAAAACATCTGAATGTCATCATGAGAAAATAGTTAAAAATGTCCAATAGCATTATTTCTATGAATTTTTTTTAAGCAACTTTCCTTGATTTAAATTTGACATCAGAAGTAATTGGAAGCCCCATTTAATCAAGTCAATAATACCAATACTTCACCACACGCAACGCCGTTAAAAGACACCGTTTACGCTCACGACCACCGCGTGTTATTTATCTTTGTCAAGAAAAGGGCAGTAGAGGCGACGGTCTTTTGATCGATACGCATCATTCGACGCACAATAATCATGCGAATGACACTGACGGCCATGCTGCGGGGCGTACATACATACGAACGTGTGTACGCACACACGTGTATATATATTTCTGACCGTTTCCTTCTCTCCTGCCCTTCTGTACTTTAACGAGGATAACCGAGGGTCGAACCTCGTTCGACATGTAAATGTAAATGTTGAACAAGAACTACCCCGCGGTTCTCAACTTTCTTAACGCGTAAACGACCCGGCACCAAGCGTTGGAGGCGCGTGTCCGGTGAGAATCACTGACGAGGACACTCGGTGACTACCCGGTGTGGCAAGAGTGTTGCGACGTTCTCTCGACACAGTTGGCAGTGGTGATCAATCTTCGCAGGCCACGTTATATACACATTCTTCGAGCACACATGTCCGTCACCAAGGAAAAACGCACACCGACTACACAATAGCGCATAGAACGGGTCGAGAGGTAGAAAATTCCGCTGACGAGGGCATTTTCAGGGATCGCGGCTATTTATTTTACAATGAATTATCTACTCCTTGATCCGAGTTCAATATCAATTCCTTTCTAAAAAAACTTAAATGATATTTATGAACATCAATAAAAATCAATAAATGCAGATTTGTATTTGTATTTTCCCGATGAGATTTGTATTTCCAGATGAAAAATTCTTGTAACGACGAGTTGAATAGCGCAGTTTAGGGAAACGCGGCGGTGATAACATTATCTTAACTGTGACGAGGAATAGAAAAGGGGATGGTAGAATGATTCTATAAAGTAAGGGAGAATCGCTTGAATAGCGAGGAAAATGAGAACCACTCGTTGGGATTTCAGTGGGTGGCGTTGGTCCCCTCATCAAATGCTTGTCATACCGTTCTTACCCTCAAACTCCCGGAGCCTAACGGATCCCAACAGTAGGGTAAAGCTCGAGCCGCACCCCCATGTACACAACGAGAAAGAGGACGATGTGTGTATGAGAAGAGGTTCGGCAACCACCCCAATAGACCCGTCGACGAAGGCTTAAAGCCCATAGGCCTGTGATATGCCTCGGGGCTAAGAATTATGTCACTAAAACCCACCAATTACCGGGGCTGCAACCCGAAAACGGCTTTCTTTCCCGCTTCTGACCGTCTGCAAATAAAAGCCGCGTCATGACGGCTCGTATCCTCGATAAACGTCGAATCGTATTTTTATCATAAAAATCCAAGCGTTGATCTATTCTCCTTTTTTTTTTATATCGTGCCCCGGTTTCACGTTAGACTTTGAACAATGGTATAAATGGAAGAAAAGCAGCGATCCCTTCGAAGTATCCCGGTCTATCATTTGTCGATGAAAAAGACCATTCGTCTGATTACGATTTCACCGAAACGTCCTCGTACCGTATCGTATCCACTCGACCAGCGATGGATTAATCAACGAAACCATGCGGTTTCTTGCTCCCTCCGCGATTAATTAATCCTCGCTATTAATCACTCTGCAAGCGCTTTTCATCGGCCGACAGATCGTTTTTATTCGTATATTCGCGCAGCCGGATACACAGAACGGCGTTATTTGCCGCGCGAAAAGAACAACATGCAAAATTTACGCATACGATTCGCGACGTATCCTTGTAAACCATTTTTAATTTCAATAACGATAATCAGTTTAACGATACGTTCCGAACATTCGGACAAACGAACCGACGCGATACCCGCTCGCGCCGGCCGGCTCGATATAACGGAATTATCGTGAATTATAAATAAAAGGCAAAAATTATTATTACACGAGATATATCCGATTGCCTGTTAAACCGTTATTAGCATTATACGTTCGTATAGCTGTACAATACTTTCCACAGTTGTTTTAAGCATCGGCGTCCGAAAAAACAAAACTGTTTTTTGTTCGATGAAAAATAATGCTTTTCAGTGCTGAACGAGCCGGAAAATACATACGCGTACATCCGATTCCGCTAAAAATTCTGCTATTTATATATTAAATAAAGATGCGAATCGTGTAAATACACGTGTATGGACCAGAAATGTGCACAATAGTACTAAATTGTCGGATACATCGGACCGGATGCGTCGAAAAATTTATTTAATAACGTGTATATTTAGTGATGAAGCGCGCACGAATCGCCAGCATGAATACCGTTTGAATACATCGGGAACGATCGAACGTCCGTGCTTGTAAGATACATGTTACAACGTTTCTATACCGTAAGAAGAAATTTTGAACCTCGCGACAAACTATGTAAGGCAGGAAGTTCTCAGACAGCTGCATAAAAACTTTGGAACGTTTCCATTACTCGGGCTGAGTGAAACGCATCGATGAAAACCGAGATGATTTTTAAATATCGTCAAACTTACATAGCATTTAATAGAAATGTATGAGCCTCCAAAACCGACTTAAGAAAAAATAAAAGATTTTTTTTTCATCATGCTGTTTGTACCACCAGATCGGTGATACCTTGTGTAAGAATTAGAAATATCCTAAAATTAGCGCGAATTCTATACAGACATTAGCAGAAATGAAAAAAGGAAGTAAATATGAATGTTTTTCGATGGCAAGCAAACGTAGTGATAGGGCTGGCTCTGTAATTTGTCATGATGTAGGTGCAACGAACGTGAACGAAACACGATTTCAACAGAAGGAAACTGCATCTGCCTGGACCCTGGCCGCATCTCGAAAGTATAAATTCGTCATTGGCATCCATTGTTACCAATCGGCCGTCTAGTATGACTTTTTCCATTTCAGAATCAAGTGACCCTCCGGCGAGCATTTCAATTTTCACTCCTCGTTTCAATTCAGGATGGGACGACTCGACGAACAATTAGCCGTCGTGCAATTTGATCAGCGATTGTCATCGACGTATCTATCCCCGCGCACACCCCTTTCCACCCATCCCCCCATCGCCCCCC
>SHCU01000267.1:95687-106175 GCA_004307685.1 Ceratina australensis | reverse complement strand
GAAAGTACGCGCTTGTTTTACGTATTAAAACGAAATTTCTCTATACGAAAGTTTCGGTAGCTGATGCATGTCAGCGCTATGGATCCGGGTATAGTAAAAGCGCCTGATTTATATTACGTGTTTTTCATTTTTACCGAATGTTTTTTTCTCGGGTGGCTCTCTCTCTCTCTCTCTCTTTCCCGCTCTCACTCTCTAGACGAATGTCCCACGCAATTGCATACCAACGTTTAGAGACACTATACACAATACTTAAGTATTTATCTAGACGTACTACGTAGTAGAAACTTTTTTTTCGTGGATATAATCATGTAATCTTTGGAATTGTATATCTTGCTGGCCGCGGAGGCCGGAGAGAATGAAATTCATTTAGTTTCAAAGTTGCGTGCATCTTTTCTCGTGTTATCATCATAATTTTCATATTCCGTTTTCGTTACGTTTTGTTTTGTCCTCATTGTCCGCCTTTTCTTTATCCCCATTTCATTTAGAATTATCCCGAAAGATCCGATCGAAGCTTCGCACAAAAACAAAGTTATCTTCAGAATTTTCGATCGACGCTACCTGCGAAACGAAGGGCGTTACATTTTTGTGCAACAGATTCCTCGGGATCTGTTTACTCATCCGCCCTCAATTTTCTCGCTTCAACATCGTTCGTCTGCGGGGAAGTACGGAGAGAGTCGCGGATCACAGTCCTCATAACTCAACGAACCGTTTCCACGATGTAACGAGGCTCGATCTATGTACAAGAGTAATATCGATGGGATAAGCAAATAGACAAAGAAGTGTTTAGTATCAACTTTTTTTGTTCTTTTTTTCTTCGAAACTTTGCGTCCCACCTCGTCGTTTACGATGCCTATTTGGTTTTTGATTCGCTTACACAAAAAGCAATGATAATCGGGAGAGTGTCGAAGTTACATGATTAAAGTTACCATACAGCTACCACGATATAAAGTTTAATTTCAAGAAGGTTGGGTCTGTGGATTCGTGGAAATGATCGTTTGCGGTTAGAACGGATCGGAAGACTCTCTGTTTGTAACGTTTGTACGTAGAACGAAAATCGAAGGCGGACGGAAGCATCACTGCGTTCTGTAGCACGCAGCATTTTATTTTACTTTTTTCTCATGTTCATTTTTACAGGAACGGAGCATCGGTTTTCTTTTTTAATACACCTATATGCTGCATTTCGCGCCGGAGGATTTTTACGCTAGAGTAATGCTTGAAGTCTTCGAGCGGATCTCGTCTTTTTATTTTTAATTCGTTCACCGACAGCAATCAGACTCTTCACGATTTCTTGTGTAATTCTTACGATAAGAACGTACTTTACATTACAATGCCTATTTTTTATTACTAACGGCGCGCCCCGAGTGACGTCGCGACGCGCCTATTGGTCGTACGCAATGCTACATTAAACTGTTATTTAGAAAAAATTTTTTTTTCGTCAACAATGTGTTTCACATATCTACAAGTAAACTCGTCTTCCGAACAAACGGCCTAAAACGTCGTCTTGCACGAGGTTTGTTTTATATGTACTGTATTTAATACGTAGCGCAATGCGTCTCCTCGTTGCAGTGCGATTTCTTATACTTTTTAAAACACCAATTCACGTCCGTTTTTTTTTCTTTCATAATTCGCAATGCGTTTTACGATTCGCGGTTGTCACCGACACCGATTCGATCGTTCCTCGTTCTTCGCCTAATTCGTCTTGACCCACGATTGTCGCCGCTTGCATATCTCTTTTTTTAGGGAATCCGTACACAACGAGGTCTGATCGCACTGGACGCACTTTTTTTTAACAACTAATTCGACTCCTTTTTCCTCTCTCTTACATTACGAATATTTACCAAATATATTGCGTACTGGCAGCACTGTTTTCACGTATCGCGTCTATTCGGAACACTCTCCAATAATAATGAGGTTACGTATCCTCCGTTCTCACGGCACTTATTCGAACAGAAAAGAAGTTCGATTATGTTCACCAATCATCGTCCTGGACGTTTATTCCGTGTTACCGCCTCGTAGTTTTCTTCGGAAGGGTAGAAGGAGATCAAAATCCTTCCGGCTCTCTCGTCTCTTCGTCTTCCATTTCCTCTGGACGAACGTTTCAACCCGGGAATTAATTATCGGCGTGTTAACTCGAAATTGTTCTTTTCCTCGTTTCTGTTTTCTCTTCTCGTTCAGTTTGTATAGGGGACGGGGCTAAAGCTCTGTTATTCGTAAAAAAAAAAGAGAGAACACGCTCGACTGGAAGCTGGCTACGAAGAGAACGAGAAAAACATGGCGACACGTTCTCTCACCGACGTGACACAGTTATCTTTAGCAGCGAAAAGTATTCGGTCGATCGCGTCTTTATTCTTCGTGCACGTTCCTTGCGCGGTGTGTATCTTCTTTTATCGTATTTATGCGTATTTGATATCACGGTGTTTGTTGCCGTTCCTTATTTTATTTAAAAGGCTTCATTCGACAACGACGGTCGAACGCTTCTATTTAGTATCTCCTGTGGGCAACTCCCCTTTTTCCACTCCTTTCGAGCTCTTTCCAAACTCGAAGGACGCATCGCTTCTATGTCGTGGCTTTAATGCTGTGAGCTGGGGCTTCAGGTAGGATTCGGTAACGGTGTCTCCTGCCTGATGTCGCTCTTCAGCTTTACGAACTCCTTCGCGATCTCGTCGTTGTTCCTTTGTGAGAGGATTCTCAGAATCGTCCAACCGGTCTCATCCATCTGGATACGTTTGCCGAGTGACAACCAACAGGCGCAAGTACCTTCCTCGACGATATCTTTAAGCTGCATGACTGCCACGCCGACCAACCTGTCCTCTCTCGCGAAACAGTAATCCTTTACGCAAATGTGAAGTTCATAGAAGTCCAGTTGCTGCTGTTCATTCCCGATCATGCTGTAGGTCAACATAGATGCGTTAGTATAGTAAGAAGAAAGGAAGATCTTTAGTCAAGTTAGCAATTATTGCACGCTACCCCTTTAAGGAAAGTTGCGAATGAAATTAAGATACTCACAAGTCGAAGCTCTCGTTGAACTGTGGCGACCAATTATTGCTCTTTGATTTCGTTGACTGTTTCCTCTTCTTACCGGTGAGGTGTGGTCCGATCAAATTCACTTCAACGTACGGTCTGAACATTCCCGTGGCGAGCTGCCACTTCAAATCGTTCGCAGCGACAACTGTAGAAGAAAGTTCGTACGTTATGGTAATTGGGAAGAATAAATCTCTAATTCAAAAATAGATATGATGTTATAATATGAAGTATTTACCTTTGACGGTGACCTTCTGCTCGCCGGTTCCAGGATGCGTGAAAAGGTCCACCTGAATGCTGACTTCTCCAACCGAGCCTTCTTCCGCGCCGGCGGCATCTGAAGCTTTATCAATCGAGAAGTCAAGATATGAGTTCATATAAGAAACTGAGATTGCTAGGCACTACGAGAGAATAGGGTAGAGCTTCAATCGCTTCTATTCGTGGCTAAATTTCATAGTCTGAATACTAAGATTCTATATGTTTGGTGTCTAGTTCTAGAGCAGATTACATGCTCTAATCGTATATTATGCGGGAAACTTTGTCTCAATGTATGGTTCCTCGTTAGAGAAGACATAGTTTCCGGGTGGTCAGTACTTACAGAGACGTGTGACAAGCTCTAACAAGGAGAGAGCGCCCGGGGGTCGCTGATTTAGTTGAAACTTTGCGCAATTATAAATTTTGTCCTTCGATTCATGAATAATTGAGGAGCTGCAGACAACTGAAGTTTTCTAGCGCTTGATAATGATCGGCTTAAATTATAAGTTATGAATTCAAGTTCTTATTTTTTGTGTGTGTGTGTGTTTTTTTAATCACTTATAGTTTGTATGCATCGTAAGTAGAGGAACGAAATCTATAAGTGGTCGAAGCTTGAATTAAGTCGGCGACCCTACGACCGTGGGCTGTCTTTGAGAACGTAGAAAATTCGGAACATTCAGTTTACTTTCAGATATTAATTAAATAGTATTGTAATAATAGTTTTCATCGTCTCCTCACCGGTTTGTTACAAATTATAAAATGTATTGAAAAATTTATATACATTTTATCGCAGATTAAGAAACTCGGATATGCATCCATTTCGTTGCTTATAGTTAACTGATAAATTATATGAGTATATAAAAAAACAGTAAATCATTACAGCGTAGATATTAATCAAAATTTCGTATAGTTAGACCTCATTAGAAAGAATAATACAAGTGGGAATGGCGAGACAGTGATTTGGCAGTGATCAATTGAATAACAATAAAATATATAAGTGTTAACGTGTAACTTGTATAATAAAAGCCTTAAAGAAGATGATGAAAGGGATGCTTAGTGTAAAGGACAAGGCCAGAACATGGCAACCTTTGAATTATGTAACAAACGTTTATAAACCATTTACCTACAAGTGTTTGAGGTATATAAGCTTTAGAACTAGATAAAAATGTCTCGTTGTCCCTAATACACAAAAGTAGCCAGATTCTATCGTTGTTCTTTGCAGGGTTTCGGTAATAATAGCAACAGCGGCAGTAGTGACAGCAGCAGCGCTACCTAATACAACTATCGATCACTGAGTGGTCTTTCATTATTTTCTACCCTTTCGATTCTACCTATTGAGGCTGATGAACGATCGCCGTAGCTATGTGTATTTTTGACTTTACGTCTCTATTCCAGTGTCTTCTAGCTGAAGTTTTATAAGCAATCGTAGTACCGAAAGGGTTCCGTGATTTATTTTCAATTTAAAGCATTTGTATGTGATAAAATGTATGTTTTTCTGTAATTGTCAAGCAATCGGAGACATCGAAGACGAATCTAAACGCGGAGAGACAGCTCAGTGAGTAATGCAATCACAAACAGTCCACTACGTCCTAAAACGAGCGCCTAGATTCGTGAGTGGCCGGAAGTCAGCGAAGAGTATCCTGACTAGCTTCTGCTCTAAAGGTGGCTAGTGCTCTCTTGGTACCTTGTCGACTCTCTCGACGAAGAGAGGGCTTGCTCTGGCGAAGGGGTTCCTCGAGGCTTTCCATACCCTCGGCTCCTTCCCCTTCGTCACCACCTCTCTCGCTGCTCATCGAACGCTGACGCTGACGTAGCTTTGACGCATTGTTCAGCGGCACTGTCGCGATAATTTCGGTTACGTCGTTTGTATTCGTGATAGCCGTTTTCCATAAAAATGTCGTGGAGTTCATGTATGTAGGTATGTGTTCGCGCGAATGATCGTTGATGAAACGAGTGAATCTATTTCGTTTTTATCTATATCCACCAGCTAAGTGATATCCTCTTATAGCTCCCTATCGGTGGACAACTTTATTTTAAATAATAATTTTCGGTTCTAACAGACTCCTGTTTGTATGTTTCACTTCCAATACACGATTTCGGTTTTATGAAATGTACTGTGTGCTAAGAAGCTGTGCCGCAGTATGTGATATCAAATTTATTAAGCGAAGAAAACAGAAACTACCTCCAATAAAGTGGTCCACAACTTTCTTCTTTATATATTTACTATCTATGTATAAATAAAAAATAAACAAAATTGCAGTTACCCACACGCATATGTTACATTTCGATTCGTTAACACCATGTCACTTTACATGACAATACTTGAATAAGTTTAAACGTGCGATGATACTTGTCAAAATGTCACATCGATTTACAAAAATTCGCTTACCTTGGTTACCCTGAGATGTGACGAATGTCTTGATGAGAGTGTCCGTTGTTTGTGTGTACAAGCTTAAAGCGTATCGTAAGCTTTGTAGCTCGGGTGATTTTTCTAGGAACGTCTTCTTCAAACCATTTCCACCTGCGTAGAAATATTGTTTGATGGTGTCGAGGGCTACTTCAAGGATCGCACATTGCTTCGGTGAAAGGTTCTTCTCTACTTCCTTTGAAATGTCCTACGGATACAAACACATTTATTAACAAAATTGATCTGCATTGAAAACAGCATATATCAGAGGTGACCACAGAGCATGTCCGAGTTTCGTAGTGGAAAAACCATCTGTCTGGTATCAGGATCACTGTAGTTCCCGACGGAAAATTTCATCACCTCTGGTATGTATTTTTCCTAATTGTTGAAACACTTACCATTACACCACTCAGCGCGTTTTTCACATCTGGTTTACCAGCCATATGATTTTTGAACAATTTCGACATATCCTCTATCTTCGCGTTCGCGGCTAGATTTTTCGCATTATCCGTCAGATTCTTGAACATCATCTATAAAAATATAGTACAAGTATGTCAATCTATTTGTCAGGTTTTACAAAACGTATTTGAATAAGAAATATGGTTATTTAAAACGTACGCTCTTATCCGACATTGGTGGCAAAACGACCGTTTTCTCAAGGGTTCTCATTACGATCTTCCATAATTCCTTCAGCAGCCTTTTCAGTACCGACTTCTCGCAGGATTGGGCGTACAAAGACAGACTTCCGTCGAGAAGATCCATTAGAGGACGCAGTACTTGATCAGCTTCCACGGTGACGTTGTTTTTTTGTTGCGACTGACCACCGCCTTTGATAGCCAACAGTAGGTCCCCTAATACCTTTACTGATTGCGTAATTCTTGGCTCCAGGCTCTTCGCGAACTGCACAGCGAGAACGTCGAGCGTTCCGTTCAATTGCTGTTGGAGTCCGCTTAAGATATTTGCTGCGTCGTCCTCCAGTTTCTTGCCACCCATCGATTCGAACATCTTCTCCAGTTGCACTCGAAGCTGCTGAATATTGTTCATAAGGATGCAAGCCTGAAAAAAAGTGAAATTGTTTGGATGTATTTACCTTAATATTAACGCGGAAGAACATTTGACATGAAAGTTCAATATACGAAGTTATGCTGGTAGAATGTTAGTATGCGATTAACAATGATACGTACAATTCGCTCTTCTGTCAGTTGGCTCGGGAACTCTACTTTCACAATATCCGTGTACGCGACCAACACCTTCACGATAGTCTTCGCGAACCTCTTCATATACCTTTTCCAGATTTCTGGATCGGGACATTCTAACTTCGACACTACGTCGAAGCATTGTGTTAATTGCGTAAAGACGTCGACGACGGATACGCTGAACAACGCGTGTTCGCTGCTCTTTTGGAACTGTAATTATTATATCATATGTTACTTGTCTATCCTCGATAATAAATGGTCATAATATATTTTCAATTATAAAAAGTTACGTGTTGTTACAACGAGTTTACAACTTTTGAAAACTATTCACTCTTTCGGAATTTTTTATGGATTATTCTGAAGGACATGAAGGCAGTATTTACTTACTCCGTCTTTTTTGTCTCTGCTAAAGGCACCATGGAGATATTCAAGTGAGACGTCATCGTTCTCATTTAGCCATTGCATGACGAACGGCTCGAACCATGCCGGGTACTCAGGTACCGCACCCTTGTATGGTGGCACGTCCTTGACATAGTTGGTGTGCAACCATTTCACCTTGAAGTGAAGGTTCATGTAGGCCGAGGACTTGCACAGTCTGTGTTGCTCGTGCTCCTCCAACGCGTACTTCATGTCAACCGCGAATAACGACCACATCGTTGCCGCGGACAGTTGACCGATGTTCAATTCCTGCGGGAACTGATTCAGAACGGGAGCGTAGCTGTTCTTGTCCTCCTCTATCACGGAAACGATCAACGCGATCAATTTGTGCCAGAAGTCTAACGATTCCAGCCGTGGCCCGTGATCCTCCGTGTCTCTCTTCGCCTCGTTCGGATCCACTTGGAATTCTCGGTTGTAGATGTCGTAGCAATTCTCGAAGAGGAATTGATAGGTCGAGCGGAGACAAGCTTTCACGCAATCCTTCACCACCGTGCTGGCTCGCGGAGGGCTGGAGAGTTCCAGGACCTTCATCCTGAAGAAGGTGATGCTGGTCAGAAGGTCGACCGTGCTCTTCAGGTCCATCAGCTTCTCCTGACTCGAAGCCGGGAAATTATTCCGGTACATCGACAGATCGATTCGCAGCGAGTTGTGCAGTTGGTCCAGTAATTTCACGAACTTCTCTTTCTAGAACGAGTGAAATGGGTCGTGAAGATGTATTTCGTCTCTGTATCGAATTTCCATATATTATGTTTCGATTCAGATATAGGAAGAAGGTTCGTATTTGATAAGTTATTTCTTTGGCAGAAGAAATCAGCGAGAATTATATCTTAGGTGATACAAGAAATGTATTCGACTTCGATTTTTCATTTTGCTCAAAAGAACGAACTTTCCTGCCAATCCAGAAAACGCGTTGCGATGGAGTAAAAAGTTGAGAAAAAAATCTTAATTAAAATCTTAATTGCATCTGACGATGTACGTTCGTGTTTTCAATTTTCAACCACGGGTAGCTGCGATGAGAAGTACGGATAGACGAGCCGGGGGAGAAGAACGGTTTAATTGAAAGATTTAACAATGAAATTGATAGAGCCGCAGGAATATTCGTTCCGTTAGAAAGTTCCTGGGGCGACTATTTCGATCCGCTCTGGGAATAATCGATGGTTTAGAACTGGTAAATTGCGGAGCCATTTCTCAGTCACGCTGTCGCCTACCGTTCTACCCTACGCCTCTCCATTTATTTCCGATTCTTAATGCTTTATTACAGTCTGATCTGTGCTATGATGTGAACATAGGCTTTAATCTAATTTCGAACGATATTATCTACGATGAGTGTCTCTTAGCTTAAAGTTTTAATTAAGAAGACTTACCCCGAAGTTGCTGGCGGCGAATCTATCACTGGCCGAAACGGCGGAACTTGCGCTGGTGTGGGCATAGTACGCGTTTATATTCGCTAGCAGTGTGGACATTACCGCTGGCACACCTGGGCACAGGTACTTCGTGGAGAGGCAGTGAAAATGTCTGAAAGACGAAGGAATCATATTTAATAGCACAATATAATCGATGTTTCCTCATTGTCCATTAAATAAAAACAGGTCATGTAATTTGTTAATTAACATTTAATTTAACTCACGTCATAGCTTGGTAAATGCTCTCGATGCCGTATCTCATCGCGAACTCGTCGACGAGTTCTTCACCCGGTGGATCGAAGTAAACTTTCCAGGCATCGTCACCCTTCGCTTGAGGCAAAGCCACAACCCCGTCGTTCTTCTCGCACAAACTGTGGAAGAGGTTCTCGTGCAGACAGGTGTACTGTACATGGTAAGGTGCCACCTTCTCCTCGCCTTTTATCTCGACGCTGATATGAAGCCTGATCGCTCCGGAAACAGCAGACTTGTCTGTCCTCTTTTCCAAGTTATACCAAACGTCCATTTCACCGCTCAATGTCCTCACTTCGATGATCGTCTGACCCAAGAAATCATCGCTCTCCCTGGTTAACTTTTGCCTCAATTTCGACTTCAGGTCGTTGTCCTCATCCCACACTCTCACTTTTATCCGATCGGACGAGTTATGGCATTCACTATAAACGAGTTCGTCAATTATTTTAATAACAATGATATTGTAATAATTACGATTTATACGAATCATCCCGTGACTATGTATTACATATAAATACTATTAGCATTTTTAACCCTTTCGCCACGGAAGTTCGGTCCGCCTTAGCAATACTCTTGAATGGGACCTCCCGACGAAAGTGATGTATGTGGATTAAAATACATATTAATATTATTTTCATTAATTTATTATATTATTCTTATCATGTTTATATATTTGTTATCTTTATATTATTATCGTAATTATTTATATTAATATATGTCGGATATGTCCGGCGATCGACTCCACGGATTTTCACGTGGAAGACGGATATACCCGTCGTTCGCAGCGAAAGGGTTAAGAGAGTCAAGTGTACGAACTGAATTGCGTTTGCTCATAGTCATTTTCATTAGCCGTTTCATTTTTTTATTTTACATCAAGTCACGCGATACCGATATTGCGGTGGGTAGGTAGTCCACGCGGGATCATAACGCAATTACTTACAAGTAGAACTTTTCATGCCAAACCGGATTCAACTCCCTCGGCATCGTCCTGGTTCGTTTCTTCACTTTGCCGACTTGGACCGTCACGTACGGGTCAGACGTGCCGCTCTTGTCTTTCGCGATCAGACCCTGGGCGCAGATCACTGTGAAAGTTATCGATTGTTAGATTAATTATCTCCTTCGGTTTGCCTGACGCGATACGCGGTTGCGAATAATGTGGCCACGAGAATTCGATTCCCAGGTGTTTCACTCCCCTTACCTGAGGGAAAATTTCATCGTACTTCATTGTGCGCGATAACGAAGTTTCACCTGTTACCCGAAGCGACTCGAAGAAAGCGCGGAAAATATAACGGAAATTTATTACGGAATTTTCTAACGCTTCAGCGCCTTTTCTTACAATGCTATTCAACAAATTTTTACGATCGCAATCGTTTAATATAGACGTCAATAAAAATCAAGATTCGTTGCATCTGATTCGTTGCAGTCTGATTAAAAATTTCGTTTATTTGCGTTATAGTCCGTTTGCGGTTATATAAAAACGTGACGAAACAACAGAAGATAAATACAAGCTGGAAATTCA